>NMRB01001009.1:205742-222121 GCA_002633025.1 Notospermus geniculatus | reverse complement strand
TCTGGCGTTTCATGCAGACCATTCAAAATCATACACTTGGCCGAAATGGAAAAGCTTCTAAATTGAACATTATAGAATTTTTAAAAGATTTTCGTCAAATTTTAAGTCTACCTTGTTTGACTACCACCTCAGCTGAGAATTATAAGATGTAATGATTAAAGAGATACCACGTCCACAAGACAGTCCATCTACATAATAAATGTGTTTTAATGTAATTGACAATAGTACATGATAGAATACGAACTTACGCTTACGAGTAATAGTAATGTTACCTATGGAAAAGAATGCATATGAAATGTACATGTACATGTAGTTGATATGATGATTTGTTACATATGTTACTCTCCATTCCAGTTCCGATTGGCGCGAGGTTTATCAACGATAGCTCCGCAACGGCTGGGCCGATTTTGATGAAACATACGTCAATCGACTTGTCTTTCTTGGCGGTACAGCCATCATCACTGTCATTTTCCTCAAAAACGTGACAGAAAAAAGTTCTTTCACAAATCACAGTTCGTGTTTACGGCCGAAATGGCGGCCATTTTGAAATGACGCAATGCATCGTGCACGTGTAAACTGCACTGAACAGCATAGCGAAATGAAATGAGTTTTGAGAAAGGGATCCGTTCAATAGTACATGATAGAATACGAACTTACGCTTACGAGTAATAGTAATGTTACCTATGGAAAAGAATGCATATGAAATGTACATGTACATGTCATGATGTAGTTGATATGATGATTTGTTACATAACATGTTACTCTCCATTCCAGTTCCGATTGGCGCGAGGTTTATCAACGATAGCTCCGCAACGGCTGGGCCGATTTTGATGAAACATACGTCAATCGACTTGTCTTTCTTGGCGGTACAGCCATCATCACTGTCATTTTCCCCAAAAACGTGACAGATGACGCAATGCATCGTGCACGTGAAAACTGCACTGAACAGCATAGCGAAATGAAATGAGTTTTGAGAAAGGGATCCGCTATGTCGGCCTTACGCGAAAAATGAAGATAGCAGAAAGATACCGACAAGAAAGACAAGTTAATTGATGTACGGTATGTTGAATTTGACCCAGCCGTTGCGGAGATATCGGCTGAAAACCTCGCGCCACTGGGATTTGGAATGAACTGTAAGTGTTTCGATGTTTTAAAGATGCTTTGGAATTGGCAATCGTTTGTCGTAGAGCGTTTGTTTTAGAATTATTGACTTTAATAAAACTTTAATCAAAACGATTAAAGAAAAAAAAGTTGTTTCATGCGGGTGAAAAAGTGTTTCTACGAGTTTAGGTACTCACTCCATAAACCTTTTCTGTCTTTGTGTGTGTGGGGGGGGGGGGGTAGGTACCCTACGAAGGGTCAGCAAAGGTGGGAAGGAAGTAAAAGTGCTTAATACCCTTTCGACATGTAAGGAAGGTATAAGCTCACTGGGAAAAGCCACAGAATATGTACACAGTACATATCCGCCCTTTGCTAAAATGCAACCGTGAGACATTTTTACCCGCTTAAATTGTCCCAAAAAGTGGTAGGTCTTAAAGTCGATTAGGGACCAGGTTTAAAAGCCAATTGAACACCACAAAACCTGGTCCCCAGAACACGTATTATGGAGAGACACTTTTTTGAAAATCCCTGTAGTTTGCTCTGCTTGTCGTGGTGTGCAGAAGAATATCATGGGTCGTATTCAAAATTTAATTTCACTAATACACACACTTCCAGCATGCATTTGACGAAGTTACACGCGTCTAAGTCTACACCGGTTTTTGAATACGGTCCCATATGTCTAATCCACAAAGCATTTACAAATCATGACTCGGCGACGAAGGGAAAAGATTCCACAATAATGTCCAATATTTACTGAAGCAACAGTGTACACAGCCGACAGCTGTATGGCCCACATTCGACAAAGAATGATCACATTCAAGTATAGAAGGTCTCTGACTCGTAAGATTGTTGTAAAAGAACAAACAAAAAAATAATAGAAACAGACTTGATTCAAAGTTCAAAACCTTTCCGAAAAGACGATTGTAACGTTGGTTTACATCGTTAGTTGGGTCGTATCATCCACCCACTGTACTTAATTTATGTTTTTTTTTGGAGGGGGGGGGGTATGTCCTTGGCACCATGACGAAGGTTTTGTGCACCTTCTCTTCCTAGGTATTTTTCCACAAACGTCAACGCCTTCAACATGGTCCCTGTCACTAGGGCCTACTACTTACCCAAGCATTCCTCATCCCCTGCACACAATGCATAACTGATCAGCACCACTGAAAAATACAAAGAATGTGACTTTAATCTATTAAATGACAAAACAGACGGACGGACAGACACAGAGAGATATAGGGCCATATTCTAGAAGCTTCCTTTAACTCTAAGGTTTACCTTTAGCTATTGTTTGCAGGGCAGAATACAAAAGCTTAAAGTGGACCTTAAAGTTAAGAAGGGTTCTACATGTAGAATACGGGCCATTGTTTTTACAGCTTTTCCAACCTACATGTATCTAAGGGCCGTGTGCTTGGGTCGGACTTCAGCTACATTTTCATTAAAGTCCCATTTTTCTCAGTGCTTCAAGCAAAGAGAAAGTCTAACTTCAGCTTTTGGGCTACTTAAGGCTAACATCCGACCCAAGCATACGGCCCTTAATCTCAAATCATACTCTCTTTCTTGAAGATAATAAACAAGAAGTCAATCTCCAGAATTCACGAATTTTCGACCCCAACCGGGGTCTTTTTCAAGTGGAACTTTACAATCTGAAACTCTAGAAAAGGTTAGTCTTTTCTAGAGTTTCAGATTGTAAAGTTCCACTTGAAAAAGACCCCGGTTGGTGTCGAAAATTCGTGAATTCTGGAGATTGACTTCTTGTTTATTATCATTTTGTGTGTCAATTTTGTGCTCTTTCTTGAAGAAATGTTCTTTTTTTAACATACCACATTCAAATGAACTTCTATTCATAAATAGCGAGGAGGGGGCATTTCCTTTATTGTGTGTTCAAGGTTTGTTAAAGAAAAGTTCCTTTTTGGTGAAACTGTGATTTCTGATCCTCAGCGCACCCAATCAGGGCGTCTGAGCTCCAAAACGGTAAATTTAAGCGAAATCAAGTTTTTGTCTTCTGTTGAAAGTTTCATAGCTTGTTACAACCTCCGAAAAAAGTTGTGCAGGTTTAAAGTTTGTGCCATTGAAAACAACATCCAGAGTTGCTTACAGAGGTAGGCGTACAATTTTTTGAAGGTCAATACGTTACACTAGGGAGGTTTTGAAATCAAACGACAAACGTAAACGTTACCGACAACGTTATTTTCGTACCGAAATTGCAATATAAAATCTTGTGAAAGCGTACTATGAAAAATAATATTGTCGTAAAGTTTACGTTTATCGTTTGATTTCTAAACCTCCCTATTAGTTCCACAACAGATAACAACATCAAGTTGATCGATTGACACCAATCAGGGGGAGGTAAATTGTATACGTTCAGAATGAAATTGACCATTATGTTATTGTTTTTTTTTGGACAAATGAGGATTTCAGATAACACCAAGTTGTTAGCATTTTTGACGTCATCCAATAAGGTACACCCGAGGGGTAAGAAATAAAAGTGGAAAATAAGAAGTGGGAAATTTTGGAATTTTGCGCGAATTTTTCAGTTTCTCAAATTGGGATAATTTTTCCCCATTTTGAGAAATATCGCCCGAAAAATCTGACAAAATGTCATGTCATCTAAAAATGGGAAAAAAATTTCTCTCAATTTGAGAAATTGAAAAATTAGCGCAAAATTCCAAAACTTCCCGCTTCTTAGTTTCCGCTTTTATTTCTTACTCCCTTACCCACAGACACTACGAAAACTACAGACAAGTGCAGTGTACAACATTCCTTCATACAGACACGTGCATTTAGTTATTTGTCACAAATCTACAATACAATCGGTTGGCATCTAAACTAGTTCAGCACTTCTTGACATAGACATTCTGCAATCCAATTACACCATGCCTGATTTCGCCTATATGCCAGTGTTTGACAAGCACTCAACCTGCAGTGTTGTAATTGCAGTGGAATTACAAGAACAAAAAAATCCACTCGACATCATCAACAAACGTATCATGTTCCCTTTAAGATGTTAGTGAGGTTTCGCAATTCTGACGAAACACGAAGTACGAAATACGAAATTAACTTCACTTCCAGGACCTAACGTATGGCCTACTTCAGGAGATGGTTGGGACCACAATTGGCCCTGCTGCCAGTGCGTCTTTTAGCATGTAACGCCGAGAGAGTTATGTTACATCTTGAATTTTTAAATTTCCACTTCGTATCTACGAAGTGGAAACGAAAAATAAATTTCAGAGTTTAATATCCACAGTAACTCTATCGGTCTTGCGACATACGCTAAAAGACGCTCTTGCAGCAGGCGATATTTGTGATACCAACCATCTCCTGAAATACATTACGTCATGGAAATGAAGTCCAATTTCGTATTTCGTACTTCGTGTTTTGTCAGATTTGCGAAACCTCACTAAATTGTCTTCCCCAAACTTTAAAATTTGCCAGGTCCAGCTAGGAATACGTTGAAACTACATGTGTATACGTGCTGTACTACGTCGGAGCGGCGTAGTAGAAATATCATCGTCCGTCACCTCTCAGAGTTCCGGGTTCGATCCCCAGTCAAACCCGCTCTTCGAGTGATATGTGGAGGGCGAAGGTTTTCCCTGAGCACCCGATTTCCTCCTGTTATACTACATTCAAACACTGTTAAGTTTTTCATGAACCAAAATCCTGTGCATTTTGCAAATCTGTATGCATTTTGCAAATCAGTGTGCATTTTGCAAATCTGTATGCATTTTGCAAATTTGTATGCACTTTGCAAATCTGAGTGCATTTTGCAATGCACTTTGCAAATTTGTATGTATTTTGCAAATCTGTGTGCACTTCGCAAATCTGAATGCGTTTTGCAAATCTATGCGTTTTGCAAAAATCTGTGTGCATTTTGCAAATCTGTATGTACTTTGCAAATCTGTGTGCAATGTGCAAGCTTGCAGTTCTTCGTGCGACGCCTCTCCTTTCCAACGTAGCTCCAATTTCACATCACAGCTCATCAAACGTGATGATAAAGGCTCTCTTTGTGTATTGTTGTCTGGATCTTAAGCTTTCTCTTTTCTATAATCCCTCAATTTACTCTCGACACGTCTGTACAGTAACCATCTTAAAGATGAGATACCACTTCACTCGAAATCACAATATCGCTCATCTACATGTGCTCGCAGATCAGTCAGAAATTACACATGTACAGTCTTTGACATAAATTTATCTCCACTTGATACCTTGAATATTTCGAATCAACTGGGCCAATTTTAACTCGGTTTGTTCCATATGAAAGTACATCTTGTTGATCATATTTCTGCATCAAAATTTTGAAAATTTGGAAATATCGTAATTATGTAATAGCTCATCAACATTTTTATAATGTAATTTTTTGGTGACTTTTTTGCAGTTTTGGTAGAGTGGAACCTCATAAGGATTTTAGGCTTTGTTTCATCAAAATCTGTTGAGTGGTTGGCGAGATATTTGAGATTATCAAAATTCGATAATTTGAGAACTTGCAATTTTTCACAAAATTTTGGTTTCAGTAAGCAGAGCTCACCTGAAAACGTAGAAGTATGAAGTTTTGGAACTTTCAGCGTAAACTGGTTAGATGTTAAGCATGTTTTTCAAAATAACATGTAGTTTGAAAAATAACATGTAGTTTGAAAAATATACAATATTTCTGCCCAGTTAACGCAAGAAGTTCCAAAATTTCGTAAACCCACATCCTGCGGTTAGCTTTATCTAACAGCATCAAAATTTGCTGAAAAGCACCCGGAAATCTCAAATTACAAAATACTGATAATCTTAAATATCTCAGCAACCACTCAATATATTTTGATGACACAAAGCCCAAAATCCTTAGAAAGTTCTACTCTACCAAAACTGCAACAAAAATCACCAAAAAATTACGCAACAAAAGTTTGATTTTTAGTGTTTTTCTGATGAGCTATTACATAATTACGATAGGTTCCAAATTTCCAAAATTTTGATGCAGAAATACATGAATGACCAACAAGATGTACTTTCATATGGAACAAACCGTGTTAAAATTCATTGGCCCAGTAGTATTTGAAATATTCAAGATATCAGGTGTAGATAAACTTACGTCAAATGACTTTACATCAAATGCAGAAATTACTGACTGATCTGTTGACAGTGCAGTGACGTCACATATCGCACAACGAGATTACACCAAACCATCTGATTCCGGACTGAATCTTCAAACACAGTTGAAAGAAACTGAATTGACCGCCATCTGTTTGAGAGCCAAATGATTAACGACAAAACGACAAAATGACAAAATAACGTTAACGACAACGTTATTTTGTACCAAAAATGCAATATATAATCTGGTGAAATTGCAGTATATATGAAACGTAACGTTGTCGTAAAGTTTACGTTTTTCGTTTGATTTCTAAACCTCCCTATTATTTGAAAATTTACCTAAACACTCGGTATAGGGCATCAGGTGGTTTGGTGTAATTCTTCAAACAGACATGGTAGGCTACAATATATTCGACAGATTTTCAGACTGGTGCTTGTCTTGTGCGCTGAAAGGTTGGACGCTGAGCAAAGCAACGAGATGGACCGCACAAAGTTACGTAATCGGAAGAATTTAAGACTTTCTCCAATTTGACATTTTACATATTGCAAGAAATCGTCAAATTTCGCAAAGGACAGCTTAATTTTGCTGCGGCCAAAATATTTGGTCAAATTCTTAAATAGTCTTTGGATTGGAGTTAAAAAGGTTTCATGTGTGATACCCATTGGGGTGCAATTTTTTATCTAAGGGAGTAAGAAATAAAAGTGGAAAATTTTGGCATTTTGCGCAAATTTTTCAATTTCCCAAATTGGGAGCATTTTTTTCCCATTTTTATTATTTATTATTATTATTATTATTATCATTATTATTTATTCGTACATTTGTACAATTTGAGATAACAAGTGCAGAGTGTAGGTGCTAAAGTAACTGGCAGGTGAACATAACTACTGGTCAAGGATCATTGTGAGATCCTGATATACCTGATTACCATTGAAGAAGTTACTTAGTATTCACAGATATTTTGAGAAATATCGCCCAAAAAATCAGACAAAATGTAGTGTCATTTTAAGAAAAGTTCTCAAAATGGGGAACAAATTTCTCCCAATTTCAGAAATTGAAAAATTCACGCAAAATTCCAAAATTTTCCACTTCTTATTTTCCACTTTCTTACTCCTGATCAATTTTTTATATGTTGGTGATAATATTTCAGGGCTTTCATCGTGCTAGAACGGATTTCACTGAAGTGGAAATCCAGAAATATTCCAACCAAACAAGAAAATAAATCCATTGCATATTCCTTATGGGCCACCGTACATGTACTAATGGGAATGGATGTAGGCAGTTGTATTTTAGTGCACCACGACATACTGTAAAATAACGTTGCTTTCGTTCAGCGCTATACACGTAGATAAATTAGTAATACCCATTACCGAAATAACACAGTCGGACGAGGTTGGTAGTTGAGGTTACATCTGGGGGCTTCAAAAGAGTACGGCCTGCGTCACCTAAAAAATGAAGCGGCCATAAAAATAATATGATGGGAGGATGATGTACATGCATGCAATGTACAAGCAAAAAGTGTTCAATCGACATGGCCAGTAATGTGTGTACATGTAAATGTCACGTCATGATGGCTTTAGTGCGTGTTCTTTATGATAAAGTACTGATGACTTGAAAAGGGAAGTCGGTTGGCAAGAATGACCATCGACAATCACATACACGTACACTCATGGAAAAAAGTAAATGGACAGCAATTTTTCTTGAATATCTCAAAAGCAATGGGGTACAGAAAATTTGTCCCAACATATATAATAGGAAATTTTCCTGGCTATCTAATGGTATTAGCGTCGAAAAATTCCGCTTAAAGTCGTATTTGACAGAAGAAATTTTGTAAAGGCATGTTTTCACTACTTTTTTATTTGCATGATTCGACTCAAACGTTTTATATCACTGTGTTATACTCATCGAGTTGACCTCAGTGAATCTTTTCTTCGAATATTTTCTACAACATGACGTTTTGATTTTGAAAATCGTGTCTATGAACTAAGGCCTGTCTACACCATCAACATTTCCAAAACATTTCAAGAACATCCAGCTGCAACATTTCAAAAACACCGTTGTTTTCGGTTTGTTGCACAGTGTGGACTGGACCTGAAACTTTTGAAAAACAATTTGAAAACATGTTTTGATAATGTTGCAGAGTGTAGACCAACCCCGAAACAAGCCGCAACATTTCTAAAACAAATTTCAAAATGTTTTGTCGCAGAAATGTTTTGAAAATGTTGACGGTGTAGACAGGCCTTTATGTAAAACCCAACAAATATTTTTGGGGGTAAAACTCACAGGGTTGAGTTTTTTTTTTGAAAATGTTGACGGTGTAGACAGGCCTTTATGTAAAACCAAAAATATATTTTTTTGGTAAAACTCACAGGGTTGAGGTTTTTCTACCAGCACACATCGATTTTACAGACGTGGCTCGCAGGGATAGTCTCACTGCTGAGTTTTCGTCTGTCCTACAGCTAACAGTCGTATGCATCATGATGACTCGCTTATAAAACACAAACTCGCCTTTATAATCCTATTGCCACCATGGTGACCAGCTGCTTTCAATTCACTTTACCTGTTAACGACTTCTATACTCGCGAAACCGTCAAAACAACTAGCACGACAGTACTATAAGTTATTAATAAAGAAATATTTTTTCATCCGATTTTCTATCGCAATACTCGGGCCACAATGGGCCACGGTAGTTATTTATTGGCTGGCTCTAGTTGATATGGGATGGAGGCGATTTATTTGAGGAAATTAACGTCGTATTTCAAGGCGGAGTCTGAGTCTCGTAACATGGTGTGTGTTATCGGTCAATGTAACAGAAGCGAGGTGGGCAGAACCAGACCTGTGTGAGCCTAGTTCCACGACTGGAATGGTCCTTGAATGCACCCGTAACTGGCAGCATGTCTGTAAAGGTGCTTACAGGTCGACATTGCGTCTTGAAGCAACTCGCGGCAACTAGCTTTCCGGCGATGGAAGCAACTCGGAGTGACTGATCAGTTGCCGATTTTGTCGACCTGAGCGTGCTTGCGTCTCCGAGCAACTGCCGGATCGGCTAGTTGCCGCGAGTTGCATCGAGTTGCCCATGTCCTACTTTTCGGCGAGTTGTCTCCAGTTCCACTCAGATCCGTCGACCTGCGCCTGCTGTCCGAGGTAACTGCCGGTTGCTCCGAGTTCCTCTCAATCGCTGAAATGTCGACCTGCGCTTGGTGGTTTTTGATCTGCGACACATCCGTCGAGCTGGTTCAAGACGCAATGTCGACCTGTGAGCACCTTTACGTGTTACAATGGTCACCAGATGTATACTATCGGGAGGCGCAGAGACCTGCTTTGTCACTGGGCTCTAACTCATCCAACATTGTCACATCAAAAGCGTCAGTGTCAGGACTTCGATTCGTAGATATCAACAGCCAGATGTGTGGTCAGCAAGATGTGTGGTCAGCAATGTCGACCATCACCCACTGGAGAAGCTGGACCTCGGTAATGCCAGACATCTGTGACCTATACAACAGCGAGTTTGGTGTGTGTTAATGTACATGACATTGTACGTAGTTTCTGTGCACAAGTAGATTTGCCTCTGTAGTGGTTTGAGCTCCCAAAAATCGAATTGCCTTTCACAAACACCCTGTGCATTGAGTATACATACACTGTACATAATATAGGACCAACATTTATATAGAAATGAAACGCGGCTTCCACAGTAGAATTATGAAATCCGTCACGCAAAAGAAAATATAGAAATCGATCCACTGCTTATAAATGTCGCTGGTGATGGATAAACTTTATTTCTTACAATTAAATGCTACTTATTGGGTAATTTAAGAGCATAATGCGTGGCGCCTTAATAGTCTTGATAAATGTAAGAATACTTCTATTATTTTATATTCAAGGTGGATTAGTCACGATATTTTATGGTACTGTATGAGCCATCACAATTCATGGTGATTGCACTAGAGGCAAATACAAAAAATAGTGTTTTAGTTGATCCGAGACGTGCAGTGACATTGAAATATTCCATTAATCAAGGCGATCAATCACAGAGACTTAAAGAGCGCAAAAGTCGATCAAAGTGGATGTGTAGCGCGCTGTGCATGGCAGGTATTACACCCAAAATCGCAGTTATAAGGTCACAGAGGTCTGGCATTGCGGGGTCCAGCTTCTCCTGTCGGTAATAGTCAGCGTTGCTGACTACAGCAGGCTGTTGATATCTTCGAATCGAAGTCCTGATTGACGATTTTGAGAAAATAGCGAGGTTTCGCAAATCTGACGAAACAAGAAGTACGAAAAACGAAATTCAACTTCATTTCCAGGACCTACTGTATTCCTGGAGATGGTTGGTACAACAAATGTCCCTGCTGCCAGTGCGTCTTTTAACACATCATGTAAGACCGAGAGAGTTATAGTGCATCTTGAATTTTTAAATTTCTACTTCGTATCTACGAAGTAGTACGAAGTGGAAACGAAAAATAAATTTCAAAGTTTAATATACACCGTAACTCTATCGGTCTAACGTCATACGCTGAAAGACGCTCTTGCAGCAGGCGATTGCGTGTGGTACCAACCATCTCCTGAAATATATTACGTCATGGAACCGAAGTCCTATTTCGTATTTCGTACTTCGTCTTTCGTCATATTTGCAAAACCTCACTATTATGGTACACTCACGATCGGTGGGGGCAGGTTTGATAGAAAGAATAGCCATACTCCATACTCGTAAGGGAATGGGTCAGTAAGTCAACCAAGGTATCGCAAAAGCCGTCAATAGGAGCTGTCAGCGAGTTGACCACTAGGTGTCACTAGGGCCCAATTCAATGCATCTAGCGGACCCAGTCATTATCGATCGAGCAGCGATCATAATAGATTTCCTGTACATTTGGTCCGCTAAGACTGTGCTGCCATCTGTTAGCAATATGCGCGGCTGACTGCTCCTATTGATACTCACCAAATGCTTCTAATAAGACCCGTATGCTTGCCATCACCCGGCTCTGGCTCGCCTCCTTAGTCTAAGCGCCCAGCCTGGAAAATACACACAAAAACAACATCAGTAGATGTTCGGTCGTATGTCCGTTTCGATCGTGTCCCTCGTGTTAGCTTGATCTCCTGATCTATCCTGTGAAAATAAATATATATGTACATGTATGTCCGCAATCATCACCCAGCCAGGGCCAGTTTTCTTATTGACAACATTACATGGAAGAAAGCATCTTGACCACCAAGGGTTGTGACATCGCTCTGCCCTCCGACTACGCTCACACAAACCCTTGACGAACTTCGCTGTGGGAAGCTGTTTCCAACTGGATGTTCCTGTTTGTGGACTGACTCCCGCTGTTAGTTTTATAATGACCGTTTTTTATCGTAGATCGTTAACATTTGCAATAAATCTGAACATTTCTAAATACCGCGTCAGTCTTTCTGTACATCCCGGTGTACACCAACAAAGCTTCAGGTGTTTCCCATTCTTTCCTGTACATTGCACATGTAGGCCTACAAATGTACAGGGAAATGTACACAAATACAAAAACTCACTTTTTTCAAAATTTTCCCAACAGATTTTTTCTATTCTTTCAGTTATGGAAACTACACGATACTGGCTACAATATGGCACAGGTTTCATTTCAATGCAATTTTTTAAACCTTTCTGCAAGTTAAGGGCAAGCCATCGTTTGACATTTTCATATTGCTTGAATTGAGGCCCCAATGAGAAAAGCAATAAAGACACCTCCAGTTGACTGTTTTTATGGCCCAATGTGATCACTGTGCTTTATAGAAACAGAAAATGAGCAAAGTCCCAAGAATTACAGCTTAATTACATTACATAATCAATAACAAAGAAATTCACCAAACATGAAAAACAGGTACAATTTTCTTGGAGAAGGAGCGTGTAAATGACACACTGAAGGTGTGACAACAATGTCACAAACACATAAAACCTGGGGTGACGAGGGTGTCCTGACATGCTCTTCATGTGAACCATACACGCTCAGTACAAAAAGGACAACCAGGAAGTAAAATCCAAATCCAATATGGCCGCCCTGTTTTGGAAAATCTGGCAGCAATCATGGAATTCGCATGCCGAGTAGGCCTACTCTATACCTGTTGAAAATATTGCTATCAAAATGGGTGGACTAAGTAGAACAAAACTCGAACTTTATGATCCACATGTCGTTTGATCTTCAAAATGTAACATTTCTTGGGAAAGTGTACCGATTACTAGCCTTTTGTTTCAACTTATTAGCTAATTAGTTCATTCCAAATTGCGTCTCATTCAATTCCTTTTGACTTATAGACCCCAGAGGTGCCTTCATTTCCGTCATACAACTTGTACTTTTATGGTATTTTGACATCTTTTATTTACAACGCCTGACCACATTTCAAAAATTCACAACAACAGCTCGCCCTTAAGGAGCACTGTGACCTTTATGTTTGATTCCTTTATGGTAGTACAGACACATGGTAGGCCATGACGGGAAGAAAGTTAGCCTTTCAGTGGGGTACTTCGTGACGTTTCGCGTTATCTGTTTCAGCCCCTCTGGACAACCCTCTAACTGCTCCCTGTCATTCACATGAAGCCCAAATCGCTAGATATGACCAAATCGCCTGGTTATCGAAATGCCATCTGGTTGTCAAACCCTCTGGAGTGATAACCGAGTATTTTGCATGACGAGCACAGATCGGTTTATGGTCTGCAAACCAGCTTGGTCGTATTACATGAGCCATAACAAACGCTAGAAATACAATAAACGGGTAATTGCGACACCTTGTCAGGCACTTCGCAGTGTAATTGGCCAGGACTTGCAAGACATCATCTGCATAAACGAGGCGACGACTTCTGCTGCGAAGTGTGGGCCATGGTCTTGAATGTTCACTGATCACTTTATGGGTAATACGAAAACCCGGACTCGACGGGAGGGAGTCTGATGGATGTGTTATTTTCTCAGCAGACTCGCTTTTCTACATGAAGTTCGACCATGCAAGGCTTGCCTGCTTCCATTTTATTGCTTTTTCACGTCAAGTTCCTAATGTGGAACATCCAATACAAAAAACCGGTGGAAAACGTTTTCGAAAGAGACAGAGACGAACAGAGTTCATCTGACCCATTTAAATCCCACCCCAGTTTCAAACCCGCGCTCCGAAAATGCTCCGATTCACGCGATTCTCAGAAGATGACCAATTATAGGCGTCACTGGTACGTTTACCATCGGCACCGAACTGCGTACCAAGCCAATAACTGATCAGTATTCAGGACTACTTTGGGCCCATAGCGCCTGATGATCATTGGAACCTGTGCCCGTCAACATGCTCAAGGTGTTTCAGCCAATCAACGCATGTCTTGCGGCGGCTCAACTTGTCAGAAGTGACTTTTGATAGCTCAGGCGTCATCAGCACCGTATTTCGATACACGAAAGTCTGTCATTGGGCTGGAATGTGAATGCCATGTGACGTCATTGTTGTATCGTTTACGTTTATCGTTCATCTTCTGAACCTCACTAATGTCATCCACATAACGAACTATCCAATAACACCATGTATATTTGGTTAAACAGTGGTGAAGTACCAATTACGGTGAATGTCATTTCCTGGTCTGTTGTCTATTTGTGGCCACTTGCTGTCGTTGACTCATATGGCTATTTCTTGGTAAACAGTCGTGGAACACCTCCCTAAGCGGACACCTCTACAAGGCAGACCTCTCTAACCAAACTGGACCCCCAAATTGATCACTTCAGCTCAATTTGAATCATGAATCAAAACATAGGTGCACTTTTTGATTTGATTCTTGGTTTGCCCACCAGGTGGCCAAAACCGAAAAGACAAAAAGTCCAATAATTCCTAAAGTAACGACTGCATAGTCTCCAAATTTTCATCATCGATGCATCTAATGAGGATACATGACATACGTAACAGGTTTTTGATTTGACCTACTTTTCAAGGCCATGGAGGTCAAAGTTAAACATTTTGCAATTTAGTTGGCGTGTTTCGTGGTTATTTGACCTAGTACATGTATCTTCCAACTTGGTGTGATCATACGTCTGGGTATCCTCTATCTGTACAGCTGGACTTTGGCACATTTACGTGTATCATAAATTACTCAAAAGCGAGAATGTTTTGACCTTGAAATTTTGACCATAATTTTACTACCCTGGAACTCAGGGCTTGCCCCGGAACATTCCGATTTAACATTTTTCATTTTGTTCTTCTGGTACATTCCCAGGTGAGCACATGGTCCATGAACCATTTCATTTAGGATATCATGGGTTTTACTTCAGCGGCGATTTCATGAAGTTCCGTTCGGCCGCCTCCACACACCATTGGTTCCCTCCAATGCATAATCTACAATGTTCAATCTGCCTTGGAAACGATAAATTCGTTTTCTTGTGCCGTGGCTATCACGCATTGGGGCGCCCGCCCTGAATGCTGGGGTCTTGCCCAATCAGGGAGGGGGTCTTGAATGTCAGCAGGGTATCAGAACGTCACGCTTGATCTGTTTTCATTAAAGTTTCGACAAACAGGAATATTATCAACAGTATGCATGACTGGTTTCCAAAATCATTTCTACGAATGATACGGTACTCCAGCATGAACGTGTTTCAAATATATCCACTTGAACGTGAAATTACAAGACGCTTTCATTTCATCAGATGTCTAAGTTTTAAAATTCTGCGAGTGTTCTGTTAGAGGGAAAGAAGCATTCACGCAGAACAGGCTTGCAGTGATCGGACTTGCAGCATGTTGGTAAAGGATGCCGTAATGGTTGCAGCTGAACCCAGTTTATACTCTGGTCCTAAACTACCCCGAAGTTTGGGATTGCTCCCGGTGCGTCCCGATTCGGACTTTGCTACTGTTCACAGGATTCTCAAAAGATGACCATGGGTGTCACTAGTCCGTGTCACGTTAGAATTTGCGCCACAGGAGCTAGCCAATCAGTGATCCCCTCTCAGGACCACTTTGGGGCCATAGCAACGAATGATCCCGTCAGCCAACATCTTGAAAT
This sequence comes from Notospermus geniculatus, assembly GCA_002633025.1. Classification (NCBI taxonomy): domain Eukaryota; kingdom Metazoa; phylum Nemertea; class Pilidiophora; order Heteronemertea; family Lineidae; genus Notospermus; species Notospermus geniculatus. The sequence continues at coordinate 206,969 of NMRB01001009.1, read as the reverse complement.
GGTCGAGGCCCACGTGACGTGGTTCAGCCAATCAACACATGTCTTACGGCGTCGGCTCAACTCTCAATTTCCGTGTAGTGGCTTAAAGTTAAAGTTAAAGTTTGGGTTTATAGTCTGATATCAACAACGGTAGAGGTGTCATCCGACTTCACACTTTAACCCCAGTCTATCCTGAAACCTTTCAGTAGAACTCAGATGAGCTGCTCATTCAGCGCTACAATCTGAGCATTTCCGACCGGTACCCATTTATACACCTGGGTGGAGAGAGGCCAGTAAGGCAAAGAGACGCCAGCAGCGGGATTCGAACCCGGGATCCTCTGACCGCTAGTCGGAGGCCCGAACCGCTACACCACCGTGGCTCCCTTGTGATTGCTCAGTAGTCATCAGCGCCGTCTTTTGGTGATGCCTCAATTTCCTGCCATCAATGACATCATTATTTGGAGAATGACTACGTGTCGTGGAAATAAACACACTAGTGACGCCTATTGGTCAACTTCTGAGAATCGCGTTGTGAACCGCAGCAGAGTCGGACTCGGAGCGCCGGTAAATAAAGTCTGGTCCTGGGTAGCATTTTCTGTGTACTATAGGACAGTTTTTACTCGGCATTCTGACTCCCGTCGAGGAAGCACTCAGGCTCGTAGCGCCGGTAAATAAAGTCTGGTCCTTGGCTGCATTTTCTGTTATAATAGGCATTTTTTACACGGCATTCTGACCCCCGTCGAGGAAGCACTCAGTGCTGAATAGCAGGACACAAGCATTCACCACCAACCTAACTCACTCTCGGAACAATCTCAAAGCAAGAATATTTTAACATCCCCAAGGAACCCAAACACGAACAACAAACACTCTAATCGAATCGGCACTCCTTCTCTCTCCGCTAGAAAAGCCGGCTGAGCCAGTCATCCACTTAAACAATCTCCCGTATCGATCGACCAATCACATCCAGATTGTTCACAGGATCAGCGATCAAATACTATCGTTTAACAGCCATCAATATATCCATCATCAATCAATCAATTAAGGGGCGTCGGATTAGTTGATTGAAAGTGTGGTTTATGGGTTTCCCGCTTGGTGCTGACTCACGAACCCAATTGGGCAGTGGATGCATCAGAGCCTGTTACCGGTGTTAATCCCAGTTCGATCACAGCCGTTGCAACATCTGCCACTGTTTCCGTTTGGGGTCATTTAAGTATTACATACGCAAAATTTTGGAAATTTTTGACCCCC
>NMRB01001009.1:186264-205401 GCA_002633025.1 Notospermus geniculatus | reverse complement strand
TTTACAACGTACATGTACATGCAAGAACTTTTCTATTCAAATTCACACAGTTGGCAAATATGACGATTTTCAGAATATGGTGAAAGATAAACTTGTTTTGTTCCGAATATTTGCTGGTTTAGCCAGTAATCTTCGCTCCCATGATCTAATCCCCCATAATCCTCCTCCTCCTATTGTCCACCCGTCTCGTACATTGCAGTCTAGAAAAATATCCTTATTGTACATTGTACCATAAGAACCACAGCTGATTGGGATATGGTATAATCTGTGGGAGAAGACAAAGATGGGAAGCAAGGAGAGCTAGTGGAAGAAAGAGCATGGATTGTCAGTTGCAGATCATGTTCTAATCCGTATCAAAAGAAATACACAAGTGTAAATGCTAAACTGCTGCTGCTGACCAGAATAGCTGACATTTGCACTTGACAATAAATGCTACCTGTATATCCTTCGGTTTGTTGTTGTGGAGTGGTAATCCAGGGTTTGAAGTTATTTGTGAAGGCAGGAAAAATGGGAGGATGTTTGGGATCTGTTTGTGATAGAAATGTCAAAATGTTCCGATCTGGAATCATGTAAGCCTAATAGTCTTATCAGAAAAACAGAATCTATCTATTTAAATCTAACCCTTTCACTCCAAAAGGTGATTCTGTCAGATTTGAAACTGTCTTCAAAAAAGAGAACGATACCTGAATTCTATCAAATTCGTATTCAATTGCAAAGGTTTCACCGAGTGAAGCAAAATGGGAATCATAACCTTCAATAGGTGTCACTAGTGGTTAAAACTATGAAAGTGACATCCCGGCCCTGATCAATTTCCCCCACAAAAGGCGTCCATTGTATAGGACCTGGATTCGGTGTGCTGCCCTCTATCGTAGCTATGATCCCCATTTCCCCCACAAAAGGCGTCCATTGTATATGACCTGTATTCGGTGTGCTGCCCTCTATCGTAGCTATGGTCGCTATTGACTCCCCAGATTCAAAACACTAACTTAAGTCTAAGTGTGACACTTATCCTTTGTTCGACACAAAAGATAAGTATCACACTTTGACTTAAGAACATGTATGTTTATGAATATATGGACCCTGTTCTCTGATTCCAAAACATCTGTTATGTACCGGTAATCCGACATGTTATCGGCAGACTGCGGTTTTGTGGTGAGCATCAGTTACGAGGTCACCAGTGAGAATATGGCCAGACATTCTGGAAAAGACTTCAGAGCGGCAAAAAAGTCAATCTGGAGGTCCCATAAGATCCTAGCAGCAGAAACTGCGAAGTATATGTACGACATCATTATACCAGCTTATGGGGAATTGATTTATAGCTCCAGGTCAAAAAGTGCACGGCTCCCGGGATTACAGGGGCCCTGATTAATATTCTACATATGATGTTGCATCTGGCGTCGAAGTTGCTTTTTCTGTCATCTCTAAATTGACATGTCCTTCGCGATCCTTTGGGGATGCAAGACGTGTGGTACTAGTCCTGAATACTTATTAGCGTCGTTATGTTAGATGCTGATGCGGCTAATGATAACAGGCACTTCATTAACTTTGGGTCGGAGGCGAGTTGGCTGCGACCGAATGTCGCTGCGCTCATTTGGAATGCCTGCGTGGATCCGCATAACATACATTATCGAAAAAAATGGTGGTTAGAACGATTTGCCATTTTGAAGTCACGTGATCTAAAGACGTCTTGTGATTCGCGGCATCGCAAGACAACGCTAAGGACGATGAAAGGCGCAGAACCAAGACGAGGCACAGCTGCGCGTCGGGGCTGAGCTATCAATCGCCGCTGCACCAGAAAGAAAATGTGGATTTTTAAGCCAAACGTCGGGGGACAAAATGCCCAGGGGGAAATGTTCTGAGTCTTGCAGCACAGCCACGTGGCATCTGCAGTGAATATGGCTGTGCCGTCAGGTTTTACGGCTGTGCCTTTCAACATTACGCGGTGCCAAAAAAGGTCAGCATTATTCGTCTGTCTGCGCCTAGCGTAGGCTACGGATACACCGAACGCGAATTCGCGTGCGACAGGGCAACGCGCGCGATTTATGCTTGGAAAGCTTTTGTTTGCGTGCAGTGCGGCGGAAAATAACAAAGCCTTTGCCGCGCGAATATACGCATCGCGTTCGGTGTGTCCCTAGCCTTAATCGCCGCTGATTCCTGCAGTTTTTGACACGGTGCCTGTTCCAAAATGGCTGAGGATGACGTCCATGTTCGTATCAAACGTTACAACCAAAGTGTAATCGTTGTTGTGCATGAAATATATCATGCGAGTCTATTGACGATTATTGCCGAGCTCAAGTGGCTGCTAGGCCATTATTCATATACTCACCACCATGTAATGATGGAGTACGGCGTAATGAACTTTCCATATCGTACTACTGAATTTAAAATTGACAACTTCAACGCGTAAAACGCGTCGAGTTTGAGCAATCATGTCACGACAAGAGTGCTGTGGGCTGAAAAGGAGCTAATTTTGTTTGCGATTTACGCTGGTTTGGTTGGATATGCGTGTCAGAACTGTCTGTTGCTTCCGGAAAGCTGTGCACGCTTACATGACTATATACAAATTCAAATCTGGGGGTTGAGAATTATATGGGCGGTTATAACCGCAAATAAGACGTTGTTGGAGTCATATTCTGTAGTCGTTGTGATGATCTCGAGTCGTAGATGAGAAAGACGTAAGGTGGCGCTGCAGTCGTCCTCACGATCTCGAGTCTAGCTAAGAAAGACGTACGGTGGCGCTGTATCATTCGTAACACTTCGGGTGTTTTCGCCATTCTTCGTGTGGACGGCTGCAGCGCCACCTTATGTCTTTCTTAGCTATGACTAGAGATCACCACAACGACTATGACTACAACAACGTCTTTATTTTGTAAGGTCTTTTTTTGCGGTTATAACCGCCCATAGAATTACACCAAAATCGCAGTTGTCAGGTCACAGAGGTCAGACATTGCAGGTGTGACAGGAATCAACGTCGTAGGAATGCAAGTCCGCCAAACAATAGCCCGCTATTGTAAGGTTATATCCGAATGGTCATGGTCTCCATAGCCATAATATTCTAATCCCTCGCTGAACAATAGCACCGGACTTTGATTCCAGGGGGACTTTGATTCCTGTCACACCTGTTTAAAACCCCGGGGTATCATCAAATTTCAATGCTGACGTTGTAAACTACCGTCCTTGAAGATGGGCCTTCTCATGTTTAGGGTCCTCCAATTACAAAACATTGAAGACTCAATAATGCTTAGCTGTTCCGTGCAATTCAATCTGCACCCTCTTTGAAATCAGCATGCAAATACAAACCGGAGTCAGATGTCTTAACAAGCCATTCGCATTCATTTCACGAAGTATTGCTTGTTCTGGGCTCCGTCTGGTACAATCAATAAAATTTCCACATGGCAGGGCAGTAGCAGCGTATAGCCTACTGCTTCGAGATGAAACGGTTGTGTCTGCAATAGTGCATTCCATTGGATGGTTCCTGTTGCCCCGATCAGGCCAGGATATCTGGAGGCAGTCAGTGCTCAATGTAAAGATGCTATTTACGAATTAGCTTCGAGTGGCTTTGGGTAAACGAAGAGGGAAAATCAAAAAGGTCTCGTTTCAGTCACGTTTTTCGCGATGTCTGTTTGCTATACGATACACCCTCCCATAGTGGGGTTTTGGTATAGGTTTGACTGACGCGTGGACGTACAGTGTACAATCTCGGTCAGAAGTTATTAACCACCGGATATTTGAAATTACTCCGTGATTCCACAATATTTTTACACCAATTTTTGATACATGGTAGTTACATCATCTGTCCATCATTTGGCATAAAGATTTTTCTGATCAATAGGCGGACATGGGACGGTTTTACCGTTGTTCGAAGTTTGCCGATCAGATTGAGATTTTCGGAAAATCTGCAATTGTGCCAAATAATGGACAAATTAATCATGCATCAAAAATTGGTGAAAAAAAACATTGGGGGATCACGGGGTAATTTACGAACAAGCGGTGGTTAATAATTTCTGACCGAGACTGTACGTCCAACTTCAGGATAAAACGTATGGGCGTTGCCATAACCTGATTTTGCTTTTTCTGAAATGACAGATTTTAATATTAAAAAGCTGCCTGATCTGGCAAATGGTACGTGATTATAAATTAGGTGCTCACTTCAGCTACCAGATTCTGCCCAAAATTATTGCTATACCTACAAAAACTTATTTACTTTACGGCAATTATGTCCTGCTTTACGTCAACGCGTAATGTATTGCTACTGTCAAGAGCACTTAGAGGGTGCATGTGGTTGAAAATGAATGGTGAATGGACCATGTGCTCACCTGGGTGAATGTACCAGAGGAAGGAATGACAAATTTAAAGGTGCACGGTATTGGTATCTCAAATGCGTTATTTGACTGCCGACGTAGAGGGAACCACCTGACGGCAGTAAGACGAACTACGAAAATGCATTACAAAATGTACGTAGTAATACAGGTCAATTCGCCGACAACGACGTAGTTAGTCCCTGGGTTGGAGAGCGGCGCGGTGGCGCAGGTGTAAAGGGAAAGAATGTCCCCAGGAAAAAGTGGCAATACCGTGCTCCTTTAATGTCAGAACGGTTCAGGAACAGCAGATGCTTGCATGTCACAAGTGATCATCGTTGGTTATCAGTTTACTCAACTATTATCACTGCTGTCAACTACTACATGTATTGTCAACCTGTAGAGACGTACATTTCAGCTATTGTGTTGTAAGGCCGTTAACCATTCCCTCTGTTGCGGCAACCGTCTACTTTTGCTGTAGCGGCTCACAATGTGAAGGCCTAGATAAGGGAGTAAGAAATAAAAATGGAAAATAAAAAGTGGGAAATTTTGGCATTTTGGTCCAATTTTTCAATTTCTCAAATTGGGGAGAAAAAAAATCCCATTTTGAGAAATATCGCCCGAAAAATCAGACATGTCATGTAATTTTAAAAAAATTTCTCAAAATGGGAAAAAATCTCTCCCATTGAGAAATTGAAAAATTCGCGCAAAATTCCAAAATTTCCCACTTTTTATTTTCCACTTTTATTTCTTACTCCCTTTACACCATCCAATAATATTGCACAATATGGGTCCAAATGGGGTCATGTGCTTCTAGCATGATGGGGAGAAGAAAGATTGGCAATAATATTGCCCATTTTGCTCCTCATATGCAATAATATTGCACGTGTATGGACCGCTTTAAGTGTAGTGAATTAGTCCAATCAAGATTATAAACACCGTCCTCGTCGATTGAATCTGTACCTTGGGGCAAGTGATTCCCACCCGGCCTTCTTAGAACAATTATTATTCCCGACCCCGTAATCAATCCCCTTATATCAACTGATCGGGGCTGATCATTCTCACCCGATAAATGACTTAAGTTGACTGTTACTGATCAATATTGATTGGTGATGATTGATCTCGGTTCTGTCATTATTGAGAGAGCAGTCATCACAGAATGTGGTATCGATCTTAACAGATATTGACGCGTCGCTTGAGTGCAACGCGGTGGTTGAAGGTGTCGATTTCAAGTATCGCTTTCGATATGGGTTTGGCTTGCAAAAAAAGGGATCTGTCGTCACTGTGTATTCTCATTAGACCTTCATTGTTGATAAATTACTACAACAGAAGTTATTCTTTTGTTTAGAATCGAAATTCTTAATGAGTTCGTCTATCAGTGCGACCGTGCGCCACCTAACGTTAACAACTGAGCCTAGGTCCTCTAATGCATACTCAAAATGGTTAGTGATAAAACCCGGAATGAAACGAAACAAAATGAAACCCTCGAAATGGGACTCGCAAGGAATTTGAGAATTAACGTAGGCCTAATTAAGTGTCATTATGTTGCAGATGTGTGCTTCCACCTTGAGATTGACGTTTTTTTCGACATACCACACAAAATCAAGTTGAACTATTATTTTAAAATACTGAGTAAATCAGAGTCATCATGTACGAAATTCCCTTCGGTGCTCCTCAAGTTGCCGCCAGTTTTTGATCTGTGTTTTCTTCACTCATTCGGTTGGTGCATAAAGCCTCGCTTATGTCGCCCTACGCTGTGATAGAAACAGCGTCAACAAGTTGCAACTGATAACTTATGTCGCCACCGACTAGAAAAATACCGATCGGTCGCAACTACCTGGAACTAGTTTATCGCCGTCTTTTGAGTGCTTATGTCGACACAGATTTCCTTTGATTTTAAGTGACGTGGTGATTAGGTCACGTGGTCACGTTAGGCCGCGTGGAATGTAAAGCGAATTTCATTGGCTGTCTTCAGGATACAGTTGTCAACTAGTCGCTGACGTTGAACATGTGCGACTTTCAGGAGCTGGATATTTTTAGTTGGCAACTAGTTACTCTCTGACGCCCGAGAGCTTATGTCACCTAGTAGTTGTGACTAATTAGTTCCAACTACGCGCTGATTATCAGTTGCCAACTAGTTCTGACTGTACGTAAGGGCGACATGAGCGAGGCTTAAAGCAAGCGTCAATGTCGGTGCAGATTCTACGTTAACCACTTAAATATCGGTAGTATTACAACAGGACAATAAAACGAAAATTAATTGATGCAAATCATGCCCACTCCGATGATTTCATTTCGTTTCGTTTCGTTCCGGGTTTTACCACTGACCACTCAAAATAAATACTTGTTGGCCTCCAATATCAGCGCCAGGTCAATGTCATTCCCGCAAAGTCATTCAACAGGCCAAATCTCCAAAATCATCGATACAGACAGGCATTCAGTCATATCTAATGCAGAAGGTCTCTGACTAGAAGACACAGGCGACAAATACACACGTATTCGTCTTCTGAGTTGTCGTCTTCCCTTGACTATTTGCCCTCCACGCGATCGATCATGTACATGTATAATACAATACATTGGGGTGTGTGACTGTTTGCTGTAGACGCCGGTCTCTTGTGGCCAAAATGTTGGATGACTCGGCTTGGAACAAGATGATGATCAATTTTGCATGTGTTCTATTATCATGGGAGGCGGGTCACGAAAAAATCTATGCTGCTTCGTGAGTTAAATGAAATATGTGGTGAATTAATAATAGGGTGCTTGGGGACGTTCAGGGTGGTCCAGGAATAATGATATCCCATGTTCAAGCACTACAGTCTATAGCTACACTTGTTGAAAATACCCATGTTTTTCCAGGCCCTTGTCAAACCCGTGTGTACGAAAAGCCCGGCGAGAGGGCGACACTACATTGTAGTTAAGTAGCCCGGCGACAGGTGCGCTGCATGCACCGACTCTTCGGTCATTTCTGTATTAGCACACATTGTTGGAGGCGCGAAAACGACGCCCCTTAATGACTGCGCCATCTGTAGCCCGTGCTAAGAACTAACAAAACACGGGGATTTCGAAAAACACGGCGAACTTGTCGTGCTCCAAAAACCCGTGTTTTTCAGACACGGGTTTCTTGAAGCCCGGCAATTCATGTGTGACTGCAAAAAAACGGGGATTTTATGTAGTGTAACCACGGCTCTTATTTACGAGTTCGCTGTGTGGAACGTAATAGCCATTACGAGAAGACCATTAAAAGTGATGATTCATATTAACCCTCCGAGGTCCAAGAATGCTGACCGTTTTATTCCATTTTAATTCTCAGTTCTTTCCGGCACAGACTGTGATACATTAACATGAGTTTAGCAAGGGGTGAGTATAGGCATAAACTGGCGGGGGGGGGGGCTCATCTTTGGGTGTGGTTCAGCCCAATTCTACTGTCAACTGAAGCTTGGCAGGTTAAACGGGCGTAGCTAGCGCTGCTGACGTGTGGCTACAACCAGATCACGGCCTGCCATTTGCCAATCTCAAAAAACGCCGCCTATTGTTGCTCCTTGCATTTGGCGGTCAACCCTGTCAGCAGTTGGTGGTGTAACGTTTTCTTAACCAAGCAGCACTGGGGACGAATGAAGTCCCAGGGGGACAACGTATAATTAATAATGTTTTTTTTGTTTTGTTTTTTTTTATGAGTTTTTTTCTGTCGTTGCGTTCATTCCCATATCTCCTCTCGCCGGGACGAGAAACAACGATAATTAAAAACAGCAGGGCAATCTGTTGCCTCCCAGTTCAAATCCGCTTCCATTTCGATTACTTGCACGCAGAATCCGTTTACGCACGGGTATTGTTACATGATTACGGGCGTACCGTGAGAGCGGAACAGCTTTAAGCGGATGGTAACTCGGGGTGGAGATATTTGGACATAGAAGATAAAATTTTGTGTGCTCGAGTCAGGTATACACTTGGCTCATATTATTTGAAATGTCTATGACGTCATCAGTAGAATTGGAAATCCAGGTCATTTGCAACTGTCACCTTTATGAGCCCATTGGATGGCTTTGAATTCCCTCAATGACGTCATCAGTGTAAAACAAGCCGCGACATTACGAGAATGACATTAAAGCCGATCCCCACTTTGTTAAGACTGGTCTCCTGTCCAACCTATATGTAGCCAGCGCTAACACCGACTTATACTAGGCCTATGTCGAAACAAAAATGACCGGCATACCTTTCATCACTTAAGTTACGTGCTGTTATAGCGTGACTAACCCTTCATCGACAAAAAGTGGCAATACTATGGCCCTTTAAGCCCTGGGGACGAGTTTAACACCATCTCGACCAATGAACATTACAGGATTCGTTGATCAGCGTCTGACGCAACCTTCTTGGGGATCCTGAGTCAATAGGGAGGTTCCGCAAATCTGACGAAAAACGAAGGACGAAGTACGAAATTGGACTTCATTTCCATGACGTAATGTATTTCAGGAGGTGGTTTATACCACAAATGTCCCTGCTGCCAACGCGTCTTTTAGCATGTCATGTAAGACCGAGAGAGTTATGGTGCATCTTGATCGGAATATTTAAAGGGGCTGTTCACTTTCGGAACCATTTTCCCAACTAATTTTTCATTATGTTGCATTTGTTTGATTTTTATGATAACTTCAGGTATAATATTTTATAATGTGAACTACATAATCATGAAAGAAAAATGTGACATAAGTTTCATTAATTAGGAAAACAAAGAGCATTTGCAAAATGTACGAAATCAGCATGAAAACAGTGAAATTATTCCCTAATGTTTGTTGTACTGGGAGAGTAATGGTATTATTTATCATTCATCGAAAAATCATTACTAAACATATTGGTTTTGCTGAAATATTTGCATAAAATGTGTGATTTTCTTCATTTCTGGACACCTATTTAAGTGGGGGGAGAACAGAACAGCACATCTAGGCCTGACAGATTTGAATGAAATGCTGTGGTAAGGATTATGGTCAATATCAGTGATCAGTGGTTTGTTGGTGTTGCGTAAGGTCATAAAAGGGAATATTTGAATTTGACGTCCCACTGATCACTGAGGCCTGCCCACAGGTCATGGTTGATTATGCATGTTGTAACTGATATTGACCATAATCTTTACCACAGCATTCCATTCAAATCTGACAGGCCTAGATGTGCTGTTCTGTTCTCCCCCCACTTAAATAGGTGTCCAGAAATGAAGAAAATCACACATTTTATGCAAATATTTCAGCAAAACCAATATGTTTAGTAATGATTTTTCGATGAATGATAAATAATACCATTACTCTCCCAGTACAACAAACATTAGGAAATAATTTCACTGTTTTCATGCTGATTTCGGACATTTTGCAAATGCTCTTTGTTTTCCTAATTAATGAAGCTTATGTCACATTTTTCTTTCATGATTACGTAGTTCACATTATAAAATATTATACCTGAAGTAATCATGAAAATCAAACAACTGCAACATAATGAAAATTTAGTTGGGAAAATGGTTCCGAAAGTGAACAGCCCCTTTCTACTTCGTACATGTATTTACGAAGTGGAAACGAAAGATGAATTTCAAAATTTAATATGCACCGTAACTCCATCGGTTGTGGTACCAACCATCTCCTGTAATACATTACGTCATGGAAATGAAGTCCAATTTTGTATTTCGTACTTCGTGTTTCGTCAGATTAGCGAAACCTCACTAGTGACCACCTACGACCAACCTTGACCCCGTATTACTCCTCCTAACAGATCCCAGCAAACCGTCAATCTCAACAAGTGAATATCGTCGGTGCGATCGTAACGGGTGGTTGGCGGCATTATGTTGGATTACAGGGGTTTATTATCTCAAGGCTAATCCTGACGGCGATCAATACACGTCATTATAACCATGGATGTCACGCTAGAACTTACAGATTATTTCCCGTGTTTGAGATCGGCTATCACCGCGAACATAAAACCGACGGTAGCAATGAATATCATGTCTTGGCAATGGCGAGGCAAGGGAAGGCAAGTTTAGCGTCACGTTTTGGAGCGGTTCAAACTTGGACCTGGCGAGGCAAGTGAAGGCAAGTTCACCGTTCTGTTTTGGAGCGGTTCAAACTTGGACTTGGCGAGGCAAGTGAAGGCAAGTTCACCGTTCTGTTTTGGAGCGGTTCAAACTTGGACCTGATGAGACAAGTGAAGGCAAGTTCAGCGTCCCAAAGTTTGGAGCGGTTCAAACTTGGACCTGACGAGGCAATTGAAGGCAAGTTCAGCGTCCCGTTTTGGAGCGGCTCAAACTTGGACCAAGGCAAGTGAAGGCAAGTTTACCGTAGTTTTGGAGCGTTTTCAACCTTGGAACTGACGAGGCAGGTGAAGGCAAGTTCAGCGTCCTGTTTTAGAGCGGTTCAAACTTGGACTTGGCGAGGCAAGTGAAGGCAAGTTCAGCGCCCGTTTTGGAGCGGTTCAAACTTGGGACCTGGTGGCGAGGCAAGGGAAGGCAAGTTCAGCGTCGCGTTTTGGAGCGGTTCAAACTTGCACCTGGCGAGGCAAGGGAAGGCAAGTTCAGCGGCCCATTTTGGAGCGGCTCAAACATGGACCAAGGCAAGTGAAGGCAAGTTTACCGTTCTGTTTTGGAGCGTTTCAACCTTGGAACTGACGAGGCAGGTGAAGGCAAGTTCAGCGTCCCGTTTTGGAGCGGTTCAAACTTGGACCTGGCTGAGAATTGATGCAATATACTGCTCTCTGTAACCTTTGCTCCGGATGGAAGATGCATGGACAGTGTAATGGTCAGAGCCTCGGACTCGAGGCCGAGAGGGCGCGGGTTCGACACCCAGCCTATCCATCATTGTGTACTCTCACCTGGCCTGCAGGGATCAAGTGATGAACAGAATGAGTTGCTCCTCGAGTTCCCCAGGAAGGGCATGGAGAGAATGAGGTGTGAAGAGCTTTGAAACAGTGGCAGTGCAAAGCGCTGTACAATGTTCAAATCACAAAAGGAAGGGGCCTATACTCTGCATCCATCGAAAACATTGGCTTGGATTAGAAGAAAACGGTAACCAGCTCCCACAACATTCACTCTTTGGTTTTCGATGACTTTTTTTAAGAAAAAAGACAACAAAATACTTTGCTTCCTTATACTCGGTCCAAAACTCACTTTTTCTCTGTGTCTGTCCCACTTTTATAAATCACATACGCAGTAGCGTTTAGGAGATACAGAATATCATTTTAAACTACTGGTGACAAGTGTTTCACATGTATATACATACATACATGTACATTTTATCCACAGAGATCAATATCAGTGATCCCGGCCTACATGTGTACTCTTCCTTGATTGGCCTAAATGGCGCCATTAAACCCAGTGTGCTATTTATAGAATGCTGACCTGGCGTCATACTGTGTACATTTCATTATAAACCAAATGACTGAAGGTGAAAGTAACATGAGGCTGATTGATTGCATTAAGCATCAAAATCAAATTAATCTAGTTTAAAGTATTTATTTTTACAGAGGCGCCGGTCCGATAGATAGTGGCCTAGATGCACAGATGAGCACACTGTCGATCATCTCGAGATGCCCTAGGCCTAGGCCTAATCTATTGTTCTGCCCGCTTATTGAATATGGGCATGTCATCTGTAGATTGAAATTTACAGCAGTTACAAATACCTCTTTTTTACAGGAGAACAGATTTTACCATAAATAAATATTGCTTTCTTGGTTTACTAGTGACTTCACATGTTTTTCTTTATCATCTTTCCATGCCTACCGTCCCTACATGGATGAAGCCAATGCCAAGTGCCCACTTCATCTTTTCAAGGGGGGGGGGGGTCAGGGAAGAGATGAAGTCACTTCGTCTTTTTTGGCATCAATGTAATTTTGAGACGGCCCCTTACAACTGGAGGCAGTGGTGAACGTACACAGCTACTCTCCATTCCAGTTCCGATTGTTGAAAAACATTTATATTGGAATTGGATAAATTTTAGACCACTAAGTAAGTATGATTATAATAGACTGGATTTATTTTACAACCAATTAGTTACTCTTCATTCCAGTTCCGATTGGCGCGAGGTTTATCAACGATAGCTCCGCAACGGCTGGGCCAATTTTGATGAAACATACGTCAATCGACTTGTCTTTCTTGGCGGTACAGCCATCGTCACTGTCATTTTCCCGAAAAACGTAACACAAAAAAGTTCTTTCACAAATCACAGTTCGTGTTTACGGCCGAAATGGCGGCCATTTTGAAATGACGCAATGCATCGCGCACGTGTAAACTGCACTGAACAGCATAGCGAAATGAAGGGTTTTGAGAAAGGGACCCGTTATGCAGGCCTTACGCGAAAAATGAAGATAGCAGAAAGATACCGGCAAGAAAGACAAGTTAATTGATGTATGGTATGTTGAATTTGACCGAGCCGTTCAGAGATATCGGCTGAAAACCTCGCGCCACTGGGATTTGGAATGAACTGTAGATCGGCCTGGAACCAGGCGACTTTTACTGGGTGTTGTAACCAGCGGATCTGCTGAAATCCATACGACGATAAAACCAACAGAGACCTGGCAGTGTTTCAAACAACCCAATCACGATTGCTTGGCGAGCCCTGAATACGTCCCTAACACCAAGACGCCGTCCACGTTTTTAATATTCATCAGAGGTAGCCATTGTGTCACCATTGGTTACATGTCTTGTAGTTTTGGCCACAGCTGCGGTATCACCCAATATCCATTTGGCAACCGCAGGAATGGACCAACAACACCCCACATTAACACCATCCACCCGAAGTGGCAAATATGCTGTGACGTATTTTCACGGCCATTTTTTAGCTACATTGTAAATATTGAATGGGGATGTAGAGAGTTCACAACATGGGCAACATTGGACAAATTAATGTTCAGCAGAAGGAAACCGGAGCGGCCGGAGAAAATCTGCATCCGATGTATAGCCGATAAAAACGTCGTCGGAGCGGTAGGCCCCTATTGGCAAATCGAAGTTGACTACCCTGCCCACTTCTTTCCGACATTGATACTGGAACTTTGCTCTGAACATCCGCTGTAGAGTTGTCGTGCATGAGTTGATAGGGGGCCACGACAGGGGCATTTACCATAGACCTAGTGTAGGCCTATACCTCGCCTCAGTGCAGTATCGTGGCCCTTTTTGTGATGTACACACTGTGTAAACACCCGGCCGGACGTCAGGAGAGCGCAGGTCCAGTACATGTACTATCTTTTGTACAGTGTCCACTGCCCCTTACACCACCCCTCACAGGCCAAAGCAACCGACGAAATACGTTCTGCTCACATGTTATCACTGCTTGATGAAGTCTGATCGAGTTATTGGTCTGAAAACATTGCGACTGCATCACCCAATTGACCCATTGACAGTCGCCGGCTATCGATTATCGAATCGTGCCCCAGTCTCTGACAGATTCTCAGTAAATGCAGCGCAGAAAGAAAAAGTGTTGCTGTCAGGATGCAGGCATTTGTATGAAGGTGCATCATGATACATGTACAACAAATGTAATAACGTCGTTTGTGTTTCAGGTCAATAGCCTCAGCGGTTACAAAACGTGCCACCAAAAGGCAAAATTCTGAACTTTGACCTCTGTGACCTTAAAAAGTAGGTCAAATCAAAAACTCGTTATATGTTATGTATCCTCATTAGATACACTTATGACAAAAATTTGGAGATGATTCAGTCATTAGTTCAGGAGTTATTGCATTTTTTGTGTTTTTGGTTTTGGCCACCTGCTGGCCAAGCCAAGAATCAAATCGGACTGAAACTTGGTGTCATCGGTCATCTGATCTAGGGGTATAATATGTACCAAGCTTCAGATCAATAGCTCCAGTGGTTACGAAACGTGCCCTGCTAACGGACGACGGACGCTGCACCACCGTAAAGGCCCGAACCCACTGACGCGTTTTCACGCAGCGGGGAAACGCACCGGCAGAAAATGCTTTGTTAAAAGGCAGCGGACCGAGAAAATAACAAAGGATTTGTCGGGCAGTGATGAAACCGCCGGCGGCAAAACGCGACAGTGGGTTCACGAGACGTTTGCGGACGCGTTTTCGGTGGCGGGAGCGGGTGCGGGTGAAACAGCTGGAGGGAAATACGTTGGACCGATTTTTTCCATCCGCGCCCGCCTTCAATTCCGCGCCCGCAAACGCCTCGTGGAAAAGCAGCCTATATAGGCCCGTTTCCACTAGAGCGTTTTACGCCGCGTGATGCGTCAAATCTTTTGTTATTTTCCGCCGCTCTGCTTCCAAACAATGGGCGAAGCGTCAAAACGCGGCGTAAAACGCTCAAGTGGAAACGGGCCTTTAAGGTCTGAACCCACTGCTGCGTTTTTCCGCCGCAGTTTCATTCACTGCCCGACAAATCCTTTGTTATTTTCTCGGTCCGCTGCCTTTTAACAAAGCATGTGGATTTTCTGCCTGTGCTTTTTCCCGCAGCGCGAAAACGCGTCAGTGGGTTCGGGCCTTTAGTACTCGCCTCAGGTGAGCTAAACATGTGTATGTCAACGTGAAATTACTGGTCAAATATTCTGGATATGCCCATTCAGGGCCCATGGCTTTCGAATAGTCATCTACGTGTAGGCCCAGATTCAGCATATTCAGACACCAGGATGAAAATTTTTTGACTCTGCGAAGTGGGCTTTACAATCTGTCATGTCTCTGTTGTCGGGTTACGACATAACGCTTTTAGCAGTTCCTCCATTCGGCAATACGTACATAACATTTTGTACGAAGTGTATTTCATACGGTGGTATATACAATTGACATGCAATCTACACATGGTTCAATCGATTCCATGTTAGCGGGGCAATGTACATTGGGAGGTGTCGAGAGATCTGGAAAGTGTAGACATAGGTGTACGAGTAGTGAAATATACAAGGTATGATTTTGCCTATTAGGGTACATTTCAGAATAACGTTAGATAATTAACTTTGGATGATGTATTTTTTCATTGTTTTTCGTCGGTTTACCTTTGGCCCTTGTAAATGGATCGATCAACTTCATAGGAGCCACGGTGGTGTAGTGGTTCGGGTCTCCGACTAGCGGTCAGAGGGTCTTGGGTTCGAATTCCACTGGGCGTGAGACTTTGGGCAAGTCTCTTTGCCTCACTGGCCTCTCTCCACCCAGGTGTATAAATGGGTGCCGATCGGAAATGCTCAGATTGTAGCGCTGAATGAGCAGCTCATCTGAGTTCTTCTGAAAGGTTTCAGGATAGACTGGGGTTAAAAAAGTGTAAAGTCGGATGACACCTCTACCGTTGTTGATATCAGACTATAAACCTAAACTTTTTTATATCTTAAGAGTCATAGTGCTATTGGATCAGAGACGGTGCCTTACCAATTTGATTACATTTCAGCTTCCAATATGGCCGCCAGGTAGCCATCTTGGATTTATTGAAATCGTGGTCGGAATCCGTTTGCCTGCGCAATGCCTCCAACGATGCCTCACCAAAAGTTCGGTTTTTTAGACTCTGTCCCACGCCTGCTTTATTCGATTCACTTCCTATTTTATTACCTCTAGACAAGTAGCATCCTACCTCAGCTCCCAAATCCAATAAACCGTCCCAAACCTCGGCGCCAGATACAACTTAATTGAATTAGCGCACTTACACATGACACAGGCACATTAGCTCATAGTAGTTAATTACTTTATGCAGTTAGTAGGGACAGGCTGATCGCGTTAGAGTCGTTCGTATCGGGAGAAGAGTTTACACTAAGGTATCGTTCCATTAATAATGCATTGTCTATTGCTATCTAAGCTTCGTGCAATTAGTTGCCCGTCTCTTAGTCACTGTCACGTGAGTAGATGAAATATTTCTAATATTATAGAGTTTTCACAAAGCCCCCGAAACGCCAACGCGAACGTCTGTCCTTTTGTTCGGTGCTCTCATCGTGGCATCGAAAAATGGGTTTGGCGTTCGCGTTGGCGTTTCGGGGGCTTTGCGAAAACTCCCTATTGAAGCGAGAACTGAACGCCACATATCATAGCTGTGTAGAGAACAGTGGGCGAATTTAATCTACAGCAGAAGAAAACCGGAATACCCGGAGATACCTGTGCTGTCAAAAAGAGTCACACTCTCTATCGCATGAAGAGTGGGTTGGACCGTAAAGACCAACCGCAGTTTCGTACCGCTCGCCCCGTAGACCCGCACTCCGAAACTGCTTCGGCTCACGCGATTCTCAGAAGATGACCAATAGGTGTCACTAGTATGTGTTAGAATTGGTGCCAAACTTAACTAGCTAGCCAACCAGTGATCCGCTTTCAAATCGCTTTGGGACCATAACGACGGATGGTCATTGTGACCTGTGCTTCTCGACATGGTCGATTCCTTGGACGATATTTCTGGCCGGTGAAGAAAAAACTGCGGTTATTTCGTGAAAGCGTGGCCGTTCTTCACAAGGACGGCCCAATAGGCCTCGATGTGCGGTGGGCAGAGTTGAGACACGACGGTTTGCCATTTGCCGAACTAAATTTTATGACAAAGAGTTATTTTTGGATGACGTTACTGGTTTTCCGTCGCTACCAGAGTGCACTTCTTGTGTGGGAAATACCGGTTTTAAATTCAGACGGCTGGTGCTTAGCCATACCATTACTAGGAGTGTCACATTTGTCAGATATGACATGATTGTCATTAAGACTACATATAATCAAACATTACGAAAGTACAACTTGCCCCAACAAATCCTCTGCCAGGATCACACCTCTCTATTAAGGACACCGAAGTTCATATCCTATACGTATTCAATGATATTGGCCGGCTCTTGTGACTTTTGACCTTGTAATAAGGGCACATCTCAATTAAGGGCACCGGAGGTTAAAACCCAAATTAATTGGCCGGGATTTCTATTGTTTTTGACCTCTGTAATCAGGACACACATCTCAATTGAGGACAGTAGTCGTACACGGTTGTGTGTCCTCAATTAATCGGAGTCAGTGAGGACAGTCAGTGAGGACATTGTCAGTGAGGACATTACGGGCCGTAGTTTAGAACGTTCCTTAACATTAAGGTCCACCTTAAATCTATTGTTTTCGATGGTTTTACAATAGACTGAAAAAAATACGACCCATTGTTTTATTCCGTAGTCATAATCTGCGAGTTATCAAGGGGGACCATAACTCACTGCCACAATAGGTGTCACTAGTGGTTAAAACTATTGAAATGAAAAGGACATCCCAGTCCTGATCAATTTCCCACACAAAATGCGTCCATTTTTGGGCCTGGTTACGATGTGCTTCCCTCTATCGTAATTGGGAACAACCTCCTCGATTGCTGGTGTGTCCAAATTTATTCAGTGTTTTTTTCACACACAAGTCCACGATTATCACCAAATACAAAAACTACTTGTCTTTGCCATGTGCAGTTTGCAACACTACTGAATTGTCATATTATGGCGACCCAGAAAATTTAATTAATGGTGTCATAATAGTAATGTCCGTGGATGTGTACGAGATGGCATTGACAGCATTTCAATAATAAAGCACCCGATTAAAGGACAAATACAGTTGACGTGGGTTTGTTAAAATATGCATTGTTTATTACCTTCAGCTGTCACAGGTGTTCCTTTGTCGATTACTGAAGAACTGACTGTACAGGGTGGCCAAAAAAAGCATAACACACCACCTTCAGTCTCAAACCACGGTACGTAATGTATTTCTGGAGATGTTGCTACCACAAATGTCCCTGCTGCCAGTGCGTCTTTTTATAATAGCATGTCATGTAAGACCGAGCGAGTTGTGGTGCATCTTGAATTTTTATGTTTCCACTTCGCAGATAAATTTCAAAGTTTAATATAGCCTACACCGTAACTCGATCGGTCTAACGTCTACGCTAAAAGACGCTCTTTCAGGGTAGTCTGTAGTTTCCGGAATGCTGGAAAGCTGGAAACCTGGAAATATGGAAAGTACCGGAAAGTATGGAAAGTTTATTAAATCCATTAATTGATCACTTTTTGTCATTTTTTGTGCTGTATATAAAGCTGGTGATCACTCACTTTCAACCAAACCCCAAATCCTAACTCCCATCTGCCCGATACTCGATAAAACCGAAAGAGTGCCTTTCTGGGCCAAGTGCCACTTGCTCAGTTCTCATTTTATAGACACCCAGTTGAACAAGGTGAGATCAGACAGGGAAACAGGATATGAAGCCTGCAGGCTTTCTTCCACTGAATGTGTATTTGCATAAGTAACGGGTTTCTAAGGGGTATTGGGAAACAGAGAAATCAAGAAATGAAGAAATCGAGAACTCCCAAGATCGATTAGTTAGACCTCTGTCTTTCGACATTATTCAGATCGCACGTGTAAGGCCATATAAATAAAATGTTTGATTAGCATCTTTCCACTCTCAACTTTTGGCGAAGCCGGGAGTTTTTAAAAATGTTTTATTGAGTTTGAGGATGCAACTTAGTATGGTAACCACGGTAACCATCTTGATGAGGCCGAATTTGATTGGATGTTGGTGCGTGGTGATGTACTTCATGCCCAGCACGAAGATAAAATCCCCACATCTATAAAACGAAGACCCCACAACTATAAAACGAAGACCCCCACATCTATAAAACGAAGACCCAGCTATAAAATGATGAACTGTGTCAGTCACCAGTGTAGGCCTATAACCACAATGAAGGGTTCAAAATGGAAGAGTTACCCTCAGGGAAAAGGTCCAAACGGTAATTGTTGGTCGGATTTAAACGGCGTTGCTTTTAATCAACTGCACCATCTCAGAAAATACGAATCTGCTGTCAGATCTGGGCCATCTCTTACCCTTTTCATAGGGAAAGGGTCTGAACTTGAGGAAATTGATCCCTGTAGTAATGTCATTTGAACGAACCCAACTATAAAACGAAGACCC
>NMRB01001009.1:161812-181208 GCA_002633025.1 Notospermus geniculatus | reverse complement strand
TCACAACGTTGTCTGTATATGATATAGTGGCCACCGTTTTGGTAATGCTGTAAATCACTCGATAAATTGATCCCGCTGATTGTCTGATAGTTTCAGGAACGGGATAGTTGTCAAAACATAGTTGGCCTGTCGTGTCGCTACATCGTGGCCCACAGGCTTTTTATCGCAGCCCCCTTAATTTGAGACACAAGTATTAGGGAGGTTTAGAAATTAAACGATAAACGTAAACGTTAACGACAACGTTATTTTTGTACCGAAAATGCAATATAAAATCTGGTTAATGTGTAGTATGAAAAATAACGTTGTCGTAACGTGTACGTTTATCGTTTGCTTTCAAAACCTCCCTTTTATGTGATGAGTACATGTAGCTCTAATGCCTATATATATCGGTATTGAATTTCGTAGATGTACACAACCGTATTCTGATGCAATTCATATCAAATACCAATCAAGCAGCTGTTAATGACAATATCTAACGGGGAAAAAATAGGCCTACAAAGGCTAATGTTAGTGAGTGCACACAGCCAACGAATAAAAAAATATGCAACTTCCAATCAATTAGAAATAATATCACTACAACGAATTAATATGGTAATTGTGGTTATCATGGATGACCTCAAAATGATGTATAATTGTGGCAGTGTACGTTGTCAACATGGTCAGATCGTTAGCTCCGTGTATGGAGGACCAGATTCATTTTCTCGGCAGGGATGCCCGCAGTAATTGCAAAATTATCCTCTATTCCACGTGGATGCATGACTTTGTATAGGCCTTGTTTTATACGGGTTGTTGATATGAACGATGATGGACCTGTGTACTCCGACTGCATGCATGCAGTGAGCTTGAGGCCTATTTATTTGACCAGTGCAGCAGATGAACGCCATTTGCAATGCATGAATGGGGACGTTGCCTTGGCCTACAAAACAGTGTACATGTACACGAAATACACTTTGAGTAATTCTGGCCACTGTGAAAAATTCATTTATCAGGTCAACTTTTAAAACCTTCTTTCCAATGAAGTTAGGAGAAGGACGTTAGGTAACAAGACACTTGCCTATCCTCAATATCTTTAAGATATGAACAATATTTTGAACAGCCTGGATGCGGTCATGTTTGTGATTTTGAGGATGGATATGTTTAAGATAATGTATCACGGATATTTTCGCGGGCCTCGAAAATCATTGTTTATTCACATTTTGTTTGTTTGTGTCCAGTCTTTCTTTGTCTTATGAGTAATTTGTTGGTGGCATGCCCCTCTAGAAATTAGTTTGATACCAAAAGTATTTAATTTATTGGGTTGGCATGTCCCAAAAGTCCAAAATAACATAATGTAAACATCCATGTTTACAAACAATGAATGTTAACAATGAAGTCGTGATACATTATCTTTTATCTTTGCTGTCAATTCCAAAAATGTTTTGCTGACACTTTAAATGTCAACTGATTATAAGCTGTACCAAAATTTCAGTGTAACTAGGGTGAAATGAATCTGGTCTTCTTCATAAGCATTGGCCAGCCTAAAACATAATCCTTTCCCTCCATTCAGGCCCAACTAGCTAGGCCTACACTGGTGGACAGAAATATTAGGACAGTGGCCAATTTGAAGTTTGATGTAAGTTTCTGCCTGTAATGAATGTAATGAACTCAACTTGTGTTCATATATTGTGGGAAGGGTCCTTCTTTCCCCTTGCTACAATTTCAGTGAATTACATAATCAGTGGCAATTATGCAATGAGGTTAATGACAATAAGGCAATTCTCGCCCTTGTTCATCAAAGGCATTTGCAACCAAATACTCGTTTTTCTTCGTTTTTGTTCATTTTGTTTCTTAAGAATAAAGCTTTTAATTATTCACTTGTGTTACATAACATGTCTGACCAGTTACGTCATAACAAGACATGTGTTTAAATCACTTGAAATTAACAACAACCCATTGGAAATGCAGAAATGAAAGTTAAAAACATGATCAAATTGTGTCCTAGACTTTATTCAAGCCAAAACATTTTATCTTCTTCTGATTCTTAACAAGCAGAAATTTACATCTAACTTCAAATTAGCCACTGTCCTAATATTACAGAGTTTAAGAGATCACACGCTAACGATAACGTTTACGCTAACGCTATTTCTTGCATGTATTTCATGTACAAAAAATATCGTTAACGTAATTGTTATCGTTAGCGTGTGATCTCTTAAACTCCCTATTTCTGTCCACCAGTGTACGTTATCACATAGAAATCACTCACTTGTAATCAGTATAATCATGTATATTTGATTTAGGCGTGCCTGTATATGCATCAGAAAAATACATTGTATTCATTAAAGCATTACACAGAGTGCTATTGTTATGCGTTGAAATCCACACGGTTAAGGGCCACCTGTTGCGGGAATTATACAGAGAGTACGTACACAGATGTTGCCTACCTTATTCGTACGTTATCCCGACAATATCATGGTGGTGGACTATCAAGTAATCGTATAGATCAAGATTGTATTCCATATAGAGTAATCCGCATAGTCCAGTAATGCTGGCCAATAATGTTGACCATCACATAGGCCTAGGCACAACTCACATCCTAGAACGACCCGCAGGCCTGATACACATACAAAGCATCCGGCAGAATAGATGCTTTATTAATTACTCCACATATGACATTGAGTATATAACAAATGCGTCACCATCAATCGAATTTGTGTCGCCGTTCATTTAAAGGGGACGTCCGTTCATGAGTTTTCATATGCAATCCGTTTGTAAGCAACTATAACCTTATCAGAACACCTCCTGCGCTGTTCATGTCGCAGACAGGTGCGCCTGATCTGGGGCGACAGATGCGAGTAATTGCTCGTTTTCCATGTTGTATTTATTTTATTATATCGCTTCACATACGGATTCGGCCTAATCACGCGCTCCGAAACTGCTTCGGTTCACGCGATTCTTAGAAGGTGACCAATAGGCGTCGCCAATGCGTGTTAATAGGAGGAGTCAGCCGCGCTTAATTATTGCCAAAAGATGGCAGCAACGTTCTTGCGGACCAATAGTATTGGTCCGCAAGAACGTTGCTGCCATCTTTTGGCAATACAAAAGAATATTCGCCTGATTGGTGCTCAATCAACCATGAATGGGTCCGCTAGGCATTGAATTGAACTGTAGTGACACCTACATGTATTGGTCAACTGCCTGACAGCTTCTATTGGCACCAAACCAGTTAGCCAATCAGCGATCCGCTTTCAAGACTACTTTGGTGCCATAGCGATGAATGATCATCAGCGCGACTTGTGCGTCTCGACATACTCGACGTGTTTCAGCCAATCAAGGCATGTCTTACGGCGGCGTCAGCTCTGCGTCAATGGTGGCTTCTGATAGCTCAAGGTGTCCCAGTGCCATCTTTTGGTAACACTTCAATTTTTCCGCCAATAATACCAGCGTTCAGTGGAGCAAACGCTGGGGTCGAGCGTAGCGTTGCCCAGAAACGTTTCTTGGCGGATAGACTTGGATGATAACGTTAACGTTAAGCGCTTTTTGTGAAATAAAGCTAGATTCATACTTCTCCGTTTTGCACTTTGCGCTTGTCCGTTCACTGTGTTTATGTGTGGTACCAACAATAAAATTACTTTTTCTACCACGCACACACTCGCATAGGTAACGGACAAGTGCAAATGCCAAAACGCAAAGTATGAATCTACCTTTAAGCAAAACGCAAAGTATGAATCTAAATTTACAGTGAGAAGCGCTACATAAAAGCTCCAAATTAAAGGACAATCTTTTTGAGGCAAGCTGTATGTCCTAGACGACAGGCGGAACACGTCCTGCCGTATCCTCTGCCGGCTGCTGACATGAACAATAATACATTTCAAGATAGCAAATGTATTGCACTTCAATCGATCGGGCCGACGTTTCTTCACGTCATATATTGCCTGTCGTTGGCTGTGCATGGTGTCATGGTTGCTACACAGAGCAAAGCAATGATTTGGACTGTCAGAGTGGGGCAATGGAAACATCATTGGCAAGAGTAACCTCTAAAGCTCCGGGGTCAAATTCCGGTCGGATCCGTTCTTTACGTCATAGAGGGCGATCCTCTTTGACAGCGCTGCTGTCCTGTGGGCAAACCGGTTTCCTCCTGTTGTAAGCAATGGGGATCCTAGCTACGATAGAGGGCAGCACACCGAAACCCGGTCCTATACAATGGACGCCTTTTGTGTGGGAAATTGATCAGGACTGGGATGTCAGTTTCATTTCAATAGTTTTAACCACTAGTGACACCTATTGAGGCAGTGGGCTAGGGTCCCCATTATTTGGCCTGTCAAAGTGGTGCAGTCGAAACAGAGGTGACTGTCACCTCTGAGGAACGGGTTTGATCTACGGTCGGATCTAATCTTCATGCGATAGAGAATGCGACTGTCTTCGATAGCCCAGGTTTTCTGCGGGCACACCGGTTTCCTCCTGCTGTACATTTACTTGCCTAATATTGCTACAGAGCCATGCCGGTGTAATAGGGATCTAAGTCCCCGTGGGATCTAAATCCGGTTTCATTGTTCATCGAGGGGTTAGGATATACATGTATGGCTATAGAGACTTTGTCCATTCCGGAACAAAGTCATACAATAGCAGGCTATTGTGTCCGGACTTTATACATTCCTAAGGGAGTAAGAAATAAAAGTGGGAAAAAAATTGGGAAATTTTGGAATTTTGCGTGAATTTTTCAATTTCTCAAATTGGGATAAATTTTTTTCCCATTTCGAGAAATTTTTTTAAAATGACGTGACATTTTCTCTCATTTTTTTTTCGGGCGATATTTCTCAAAATGGAAAAAAACTTCTCCCAATTTGAGATATTGAAAAATTCGCGCAAAATTCCCAAATTTCCCACTTCTTATTTTCTACTTTTATTTCTTACTCTCTTTCCTAGGACTTTTTCCTCTGGTACACCTGTTTTGGCGCTCGGTTCTCCACCAAATATGTTGTAAACTGTATATAGGCCTACGAGTTACTCGTTGCGTTTACCGTGTTCGATTTTTCATTGAATACTTCTCATCTCCACATCGTTCAATGCTTCAAACATTTTGAAACGCTCCCATTTTCAAGTACCCTTACATCCATTCGAAGCACCCGCTGAAACAGTCCAACACAATGTTACCATCCTTCCTACTTCTACAAATCGATGGCAAGCAATCAATTACACGTTCCAAATTGTTTACATCCACTAAGGGAGGATGCACGAGCGGCGAACACCATAGTTTGCGACCTTAATGTTTCGCTGACGGAGAGAGAAACTATTGTCGTTTATCAATTAGGTAATCGAATCTATTCTAAGTGGCAATTTAGCATCATTCGCCCGGAGCAATTTGTATGAACCGTCATTGCTTATCTCAGGCGACAGTCGCTTTTGCCAAATGGCTCAAGATCTATATGTTTGGAAAACACTGCTTGTTTGTGGTCTTTCCTAACCCGTTCACTACCAGTGGCACTTCCAGTAACAATGGGCTACTGAACTTGCCCGATCCTTAATTTTCCCAAGTTTTTTTTTTAGTTTTAATGAGAACATTTTTCTGAACAAATGACTGACCTTACAGCCAATATTTAATAGGCTGTCCGTCAATTTTATGAGGGGTACCTGCCCAACATTCTATCCCACCAGATGTCTCTGGTAGTAGCAGGTTATATGCTGGGCAAAATGTATAGAGCCAACTTGTTTTTGCTGAATACTGAGAAAACGGTCCATTAAAACCACCAACATGCAGTGGAAAAGTTCTTCATAATTCTATATAAAATACATTCTGACTATTCTTGAATACAGTTGAAGGGGGTAGGCCCGGCTCATATGAAAATTAGGCATATAGTTTGGAGACTTAATCAGTAAATTGGTTCACTTTTTCAGTCATTTCTCATATGAATGGAGCTTTAACTCTTTCTGGGACACTTCTGGGATCTCTACTAGAAAGTGCCTGAGGAAGACCCCGATTGGAGTCGAAAATTTGCAAAATTCGGAGGCCACTTGACTTACACTATCAATTTGTGTGTCGTTTTTTGTGCTCTATTTTGGATATACATGGAGATATTTTTTCTGGGACAGACTGTAAAATACCATTTGGTTGTAGCATGTGCTAAGCTTCTGTACACGGTTCGGCACAAAATATTGAACGCGTAGACTACATGGTTTGTAAAATAATATATAAAATAACGTACCGGGTATTCATGCGTCTAGTGTTTTAAAGGGAGGCTCCATTCATTGTGTAAAATTTTGAATTTTTGAAATATCGTCAATACATTCAAATTTATTGACATCTGCAACATGCCATATTTTTTAAAATCAGCAAACTCATCATTTTAAAAATTTTAATTGCATCCCAAGGGGCCATTGCACAGCATTATCTATTTTTGATGGCATGCGATATGTGCTCAATGCATATTCATGAAGGTACAACCAATAGACCTACATGTAGGCAGTCACAGTATTAGCTCATTCACTACAAAGGTCGTCAGCCTATTGACACTAGTGACATCACAACTCAAAAATTCAAAAGTTTACAATGAGTGGAACCTCCCTTTAACGCTGGGCAGAAAATATTCCTCTCAAAGCGGGAGACTGGTGATGTACCAAATTCTGCCTGCGCCGTATCATGGGATTTAACGAACTTACCTCCGATTTTCCTGCTTCATGTTGATTCTGAAAGAATCATAAAATAACCCTGCAGAAAATTTTCGCACCGGCTTGTCTTCAAGCATGGCTACAGCTGTTAGTAAGTTTTACATGTAGTAACAGCTACAAATGTCTAAATATCAGCCTCTTTCTGTTTCCCTGCTAAGAGATGGCTTTTAGCGGATATACAGACATTTGGGGCAATTTTATCACATCATTTTGACTGAATGGTAAGGGCCTTTACACCATTAAATGGGGTCATAGCTACGATAGAGGGCAGCACACCGAAACCCAGTCCTATACAATGGACGCCTTTTGTGTGGGAAATTGATCAGGACCGGGATGTCAGTTTCATTTCAATAGTTTTAACCACTAGTGACACCTATTGAGGCAGTGGGCTAGGGTCCCCATTATCCACATACAGGCCTACCACAGGAAAGGTGTCGGCCCCGTTGCCCAAAATGCCCGTTGCCTATGGATTTTGGAGAATGCAGACGATCGAACCCTCATATTTTTTTACGCTGAAGCGTCAAAGCTGTGGATTTTGCTATGGACGGTTGGAGAACACGCGTGCTCACGTACATGAGCAATATTTGGTATGTCGGAAGCACCAGTTGCGCGACTTCTGTAATGCAAATACATTATTGCCTTGGGATATTGGCAAACCAGATAGGCCCTACTGAGATGCAAATGAACCACAAAACAGCGTAACATGGGCGCGAGGTTGCACTGCAATTGTTTTTAGTACCAAATGATTACAAAACGAATGACCGTTGCTTAAACATGTTGCATCATTGCCGTGATACGCACAAAATCTGGACGCCCCGATACATTTATGCGAAGTTTTGTTTGTTTATGTTGATATGCAGGATATATTTATGAGTCGTCTGCTCAAGCATGTGTGCAGACGCCATGCATACCATCAGCGCTCATTTATGCCTGCAGGACACGCTACGACAAGTGCAGATTTTTGTCTCCGAAGACAGAAATTTCCACAAAACCCCGCACACAGGGAGACGAAACAAGATCTTTGTAGTCGACGATCCAGAAGTCATGTGACACGAGAACATGCGCTGATTGGTCAGTCGAAGAAACTGGCCTTCGACGTACAACGTCGCACAAGCAGTCCGCCTTGTGCAAATTCACCTGCAATTTCATAGCATCTCCTGCCTTGAAAATATCTTCAGATCTAATTTTAACCATGGAACGCAATCTTACCTTCATTTCCTCAGGCGCTTCAAGTATAAAATTACACACCTGAGCATACAGATGTACTGCCAAAGCATTGCCGACGTGCATAAACATCTCAAGGTAAACGAAATGATGCTTTTGCCACAGGATGCTGAAGTTAGTGTAATGAGATGTCAAGGAATAGAACAGTATACCATCTCAACCAGGGTATACGTCTGTCATGTCATTCATCATGGGTAGTTGAAGTGTACCAAGGCCGACATTTACCCTTTCAGCGACAAAAGCCACAGACCAATTCACAGTTTGCTCTACGAAGAATCCTGATAGCCAAGTGCTTCGTAAGCGGCAGGTCCTGGGTTCGAAAGAATCCAGCCGTAGGATTCACTATCCCTGGCTCTTTACGTCCGTCGCTTGCTGCTTTGTGCTTTTGTACTTTGTGCCTTGTAAGAGCAGGTAAAAGACCTCATCCAAGTGAGGAACATGAGTAGCTTGAGATGGCCTCTTTCATACTCACCAGCCCTGATAGCCCTGATAGTCGAGTGGTTATTACGTCCACTCAGCAAGCGGCAGGTCCAGGTGTAACGTCGGTGAGTGTTTCTGTAGCTCAGTGTTCCCCAACAATAGACGCGGCCTAGAATGGTTATTGTTGGGTTAGTTGTTAATCCGTCAGGAGGGAAACAATAAGAAAAACACAGAAATACGGGGAACACTGATCGACGTTACTCCGGGTTCGAATCAAGTCCGAGCCGTATGGTCATTCCAGGTGTGAAAGAAATCCAAGTCCCGCAGGAACAAAAGTCCGGTCTTATTGTTCAGCGTGGGATTAGAATATGTGGCTAGAGAGACCATGACCATTCGAATATAGCCTTACAACAGCGGGCTATTGTTTGGCGGACTTGCATTCCTAGGACGCTGATTCTTGTCACACCTGCTCTTCAGGTCCGTCGCATGGAACAGTAAGCCGTGGTGCCTTGTACCTTGTTTCTTTGCAAGGGCAAGTAAAAGACCCCACCGAAGTGAGGAACATGAGTAGCTTGAGATGGCCTCTTCGGTACTCGCCAGGGCCAATAATGCTATGGCTTCGGCCCTGACGGATTTTTTTTTTAAATACAATACAAAACATACTACCAAGCTTCGGCTCTGATGGAAAAATCAAAATACAATACAAATGCAATACTGTACGACTTTTTCGAGTTTACCACTTGACTCGAATAATGTTGCATTTTATCAAGGAATATCAGCATACACCATATTACCACAATCGATACGCCAGCAACCACTGTCTACCAGCGCACACAGTATTAATCTCCTTTTATCATACGAACCAAGTTAATTACTTACATATCATTTGAGTCTACGTTATGTCGTATAATGAGCGATGCCAGATAGGATCAACTAAGTAAATAACATGTCTAAGATATTACCTTGACCATAAAGGAATCAACCATAAAGGTTTAACTGCGAACGATGAGCTTACTGAGGGATACACTTCCTGTGTTGCCACCAGATGTCTCTTACTGCCTGAATTTTGGCTTTACGTAATAGGCACGAGCTTCAACTTTTTTTGTGGTAAAGAGGTACATGAACCTGCCAACATGATGCTTTGAATTCCATTTCTGACGATAACTGAGCTATTTTCAGCACAATTAGTGTTCCATGTACAAATGTACGTCAGCCTATTCAAATGTACACCGATGACCCTGAACACACATCGTTCGTGGGGTTCTCATTAATTCAGTCCTTTTGAATCATACGATCAACTAGTCGGAATTCAACAAAATTTGCAGTAAACATGCAGAAGGGTCTTGCCTTTCATATGGAAACGTCAGAATGCAATTCTGTTGCGTTTTAAAGGGATATTGTCCACATTTATAAAATGCTAAATTTGTCAGTTGAACCTTTATGGTTGATTCCTTTATGCCTTGACTCATGTTGCCGTGTCAACCTTCAAGGACAACGAGAGTCAGAACAGAGGACGAGAAGAAGCTACAACGTGCCCTCAAAGAGAAGTCCAACAAAGCAAAATTATCTTTTTTTCCTAAAGCGTCCCATTATATCAGTCTTTTCGTCATCGGCGCACGATAATTGACAGAAAGGGGCGTAGCTCGACGGATGTGGCGAGCACCAAAAGCGCGAAGCCCAAACGGGGTTCTGGGTGCACAGAAAAATTCGGCAAATTTAAGTGCTTTAGATGCATTTTCCTACTCTCGCGCAGCCAGCCGTTTCGTTCCGCAGTACTGCTACACAAACGTCTGGCCCAGAACGCCGTTATTGTTGTGATACAGTGCATTGTGGGTAATGCTGTAGCAGGTCACGTGACATAAGATGGCTGCTTCCATTGATGGATAAACGGGCATCTTCTTCTGACAAAATGCTTGAAGTATTTCTGCATCGGACGAAAACTTGCGTTGTAACGGAGAAGCAGTTGTAGAGTTTGCTCATCCATTCTGCGTTACTGCTTGCTCACGGGAGTAGCAATCGGCTGATATCAATCAATCATAATAAAATCAATCAATATACATATGAGATCATGTTTATCGCGGAGAGCCAATAATAGATAAAGTAAAAAAATCCCGACTTCGTTTGATATGGAGAAAAAAATGACGCTTTGGGCGAGGCCACACTAAGTGGCTATTGGTGAACCTAATATACTATAATAATAATTTATCTTCAAAGATAAAGACATACTATAGATAAAATACATGGAAAATAAACGCATTTTGTAAGCACACACGATGTTTACTAATCGTCCTCCCGGGCCTGAGATTAGATTTGTGAATAATCGATGAATTCGTCTACCTGTTATCAAAGTCACGCAAGAACGCCCCCGTCAGAACACGCCCAGGAGATTGCTGCCTGTTTCAAAGAATTTTCTGTTTGGGTGTTGTACACAAGCCACCAGAGGCAAATACAGAGATGCCTGGTCGGACAGTGCATGCACATTGCCAATAACATGGAGGTTTCGCCAATCTGACGAAACACGAAGTACGAAATACGAAATTGGACTTCATTTCCATGACGTAATGTACCTGGTATTTCAGGAGATGGTTGGTACCACAAATATTACTTGCTGCAAGAGCATCTCTTAGCGTATGACGTTAGACCGATAGAGTTACGATGTATATTAAATTTTGAAATTTATCTTTCGTTTCCATTTCGTAGATACGAAGTGGAAATTTAAAAATTCAAGATGCACCATAACTCTTTCGGTCTTACATGGTATGCTAAATGAGGCACTCGCAGCAGGGACATTTGCGGTAGCAACCATCTCCAGAAATACATTAGGTCCTGGAAATGAAGTTGAATTTCGTATTTCGTACTTCGTGTTTCGTCAGATGTGCGAAACCTTCCTAAAAAGTCTCTTTACACTGGCAACATTTCGGCAGTATTTCTTACCACATTCACACGTACAACACCACCTTGAACAAAAAAAGCATTGTCTATAAGTGTGTACATGTATATTATAGTGGAAATAAATCGTTTTCCAACACACCTTGTTTACATGTAAATGTTCTAAAAATTTTGCTATTTTGTTGACCTGTGGTTGTGTAACACGGTCGTGCTTTGGTATGTTGTTCAGATGTTGTTCAGATGTTGCCAATTTTCACGCAACTTAAACAAAGGTAGATGTATCGTTTGATTTTTGTAGACAGGACCGATCTGTCGATTTCACTAAAGCGCGTTGAAATAATTTTTATATGTTGCGGGATACGCATTAAAAATGATAAAATAAATAACAATAAGTTGCACAATAAAAGATTCAGAAGAATCACTTTCAAGTCCGCGGCAATGAATCCGATGACTTTTTCTATATTAGTTAATGTAGGCTCCTCGTGTCCGTATGTTTTGAGGTTCTCAAGCATAAACAAGAGACAACTTCTTGTCAACCAGCTCTGCGGCTATTCACCTAAGATCAAAGTGGCCTCAGTGTATGCAGAGATAAGCTAAAAGCATCAATGTATGTTTTCTACCTGTGTATGTAAATATCAAAGCGGATGGAGGTATGTATGTCATAGAAGTCATGTGCAGAAGGTCAGAAGAAAGGTTCTTGTGGCTCTGACAGCTTATCCTTCGTACTGAATGCATATGTGTACGTGCTCGGGGGTTTGTGTTGTGCACAGCATCGCAAATGTAGGTCGGCTGCAAGTGGCGATTTCACTGTTTTCAGCGACTTTCTTGGCCCTTAAAAACTGGGTGTAGACACCTTGGTTATCATTCTACAGGATGCCCCCAAAAAGTTGTCCCTGATAAGCCTTACACTCCAGCGCTGACCAGACTTAAAAACTCAACTACCTTAAAGTCTGGCAACATCTATCTTTGACCTAATGGAATGCGGAAGCTAGGTAATTGATCGTTGGATTTTCCACGGACCTTTAATCACACGCGGCTATTGAATGACCGGCGGACAACGCGAACAATCGGGGAACGACCACAAGTGATCGACAGGCATGATTATAAACCGCAAAGCTCTGTCACATTACATGACTTCCGCATTCCATTAGGTCGAAGATAGATGTTGCCAGACTTTACACATCACACAACTTTGTCCCCCCCCCCCCAAATGTGGATGGACACTTTTTGGATACCAAGTAGTGCGAATAGTAAGGAACTTATAGCTATTCAAAGTATTCGTGGTCACCTTGGACGCCATTGTGGATTTAACAACTTCTGATAGTCAGATTTTGAAACATTTTCAAAATGATAACCTCTCCATATCATAACTTTGTCAGAAACAGTTGAAAAAGCTTTTCTGTAAAATTTTGAGGCCTTCAACAAACTCGCAGTGGAACCAACACCGGGCTTCAAGTAAATGTTAAACGTTCATTGTTACATCAGGGGATCTTTTCTGGCGAGCCTAATAAGTTAATTAACCGAATTAACTAAAATCAAATTGAAAACAATAAGTGTATCCCGTTGCGTAGCACGTTCTCGCTATCGGAGACCAACCCGACTGGATTATAACGGTTTAATTGATAGATATGGACGCAACGCATTGGATGCTTTTAACAGATCTGCATCCACTAATCCATGACCGACTGTCGCGCAGTGTTCAGCGTTTAACATATTTACGGCAGGATGTCCAATTAACAATTCCGTCGGAAAACTAAATTAAGCCCCGGTATCGACAATGAAGACTAGGCAACTAATGTGTTGTCAGATAGTGTGATGTGCACTGATAATGCATTTATCAATAAACTGCATTTAACCCGTATTGAATTCAGGCTGGGATCCATTGTATGGAGGTTAACTCCTGAAGAAAAGCATGCACATGCACTGTGATGATGTACTACACACACACACGTCATGTGCCCCTTCTGTACTATTATCGGTCAGGGGTTGATGCGATCTCGAGTCGTGGCTAAGAAAGACGTTGGGAGGCAATCTCGTACCCAGAATTCAACATTGCCACATTAAACCTTGGAAATGCCTAACCGGTATTACTTTTGCACAGTGCAAATGCATTGTTCAAGGCGGATGAATTTCTGACCGTTGCACAAGCAATTGCGTAGGGATTCGAAAGAATTCGTACCTTGTTCCTTAATAAAACACTGAATACCCAACGGAACGATAAAATAGTAGTATTTTTACAAATACTGAAACAAATTTTAATTTCTGGTACGATTACTTTATCAAAATAATTTGTAAAATCGATGAGCACAAGATTCTTGTGTTGGGTTTAGCCGTTTTCAGAGGTCTTAGCCGAGGAACGATGGTGGCGACCTCTTCAGATTGGTTGGGCGGCGCTGCAGTCGTGACGATGATCTGGAGTACAAACGTTACAAGATTAGATGAGTTTGTACATTTTGATCTGCTCTGACTCCAGATCACCCCGAAAGCTGGGAATTTGGGCGAGAATCGAACCTGTGAGCTCTCGCTCTCGAGTTCGACGCTCAGCCACTGCGCCATCGGGCTCCCACTCAAAAAAAAAGTCTGGGGCAATGCGCACTGATATGAGATTCAATGACAGTGGTTGCATATAAAATGGCACACAACTTGTTACTGGTCCCNTGCATGTTGTCTGCGATTCAGTGGTAAGTAGCTACACGTATACCAGTGTTGTATAAAATCGATAGTGAGGTTTCGCAAATCTGACGAAACACGAAGTACGAAATACGAGTTTATAGACTTTACTTCCATGACGTAATGTAGGCCTATTTCAGGAGCTGGTTGGTACCACAAATATCGCCTGCTGCAAGAGCGTCTTTTAGAGTATGACGTTAGACCGATAGAGTTGCGGTGTATATTAAACTTTACAATTCATCTTTCGTTTCCACTTAGATTGGGAGTGGAAATTTAAAAATTCTCTCGCTCTTACATGATATGCTAAAAGACGCACTCAGCAGGGACATTTGTGGGACCACCCATCTCCACAAATATATTAGGTCCTGGAAATGAAGTTAAATTTCGTACATGTATACATGTATTTCATACTTGGTGTTTCGTCAGATTTGCGAAACCTCGCTAGTATTTTCAACACCAGAAAGCAATCTACATGCCCTTCTGAATTGCAATTTATGAAGCTTGTCGATCACTATCATCAAAACAAAAAAATACCACCAACACCAACAACAACCAATAGCACAATATTCAAACAATCAACTGTTTCCGAAATACCCCATCCCAGACCAAAAGACTAAATGAGAAAATGTCTAGCGTGCTTTATCGTCAGCCAAAATTGTCTCCCGGCCTTGAACATCAATACCAGTTATAAACAGTTCTGTTAGATCGTGTTTTCTGTACATTGGTATGTAGTGGGCAAATCTAGGAACTGAGTTACAGAAAAATAGATGAAATTATTGGCTCGATATATGCGTTGAGTGTATTCGGACGTCATGCAAAACATTTCCTGTATTGAGTTTTCAGTCTAGCAGACATTTCTTCTGTATTGTGCCAAAATCACGTTTGTAGAAATGATCAATTTCTTGATTCGACGAGTCGTGATAGCGTACTGGTTATCTTGTCCGTTTGGATGCGGCAGCTCCCGGGTTCGAATCCAGTGTGGGCTACACCTCATGTTTTAATCACCCCAGGCTTTTCAGTCCGTCGAATGGGACAGTACGGTACCCCATCCAAGTGAAGATCATGATGAGCAGCTTATGATTACCTCTTACATACACCGGTACCACAGATAATTATTATACTACGACTTCGGCCCTGATTGGGAATCCCACAAAATACAATACTTATTTTGTCAATTATTTTATCTTTGAAGGTACCTCCAAAAGGTTCAAGCAATATTATCGTTCGTATAATCAAGTCTGCAAGTTATCGCGATGCATTGCCAAGTTAAGGTAGGTGATGAATTTCATTTCATTCTTCTATGTAAGAAAATTGTAATTGCTTTCAGTGGAGAACTATGACAGAAGTATACTGATATTTGTTGATTTACTGCACAATCCATGTGCCATATCAAAATTATTTGGTCTCATCTGATGGGAGTAATGCATTAGATAAATAAGCCTATTTATATCGTTGTTTGGCGGCTCTGTATTTTATCGGATTATTCATAGTCAAATGACACATCGTTTGTACTGACCTCATGTTCATGACAGTAAAGGAACCAGTGGATAACTCCCCATCTTGCATTGTCTTGAGTCCCTTTTACAACACTACATGTATGTAGACAATGGCATGTATGTGAAAATACTTTTTTTTCACATAATAAGGTCAGTCCGAGTGACCACTGCGCAAAAAAATGTGGTTTAGTGTAAAATCACAGTACATCTATTAATAATTGACGGTGGCACTTTTAAGTTCGACCGCTAACTCCTCCGTGGATTCTGATCGAAATGGCACCATTTTCACAGGGAATGTTGAGAATGGCATGGGGGTGGTCCTTAAGTGGCCGGGGTGGCATTATACTTTTTACCTCTTATGCCATCTTCTGGCCACATGCATCCTGTGAATATGTGCTCGCCATATATGGGTATCATGCTAGTGTAGTTAATTCCTTTTAGATTTTGCTGCAAAAGACTTTTAGGCTGGTAGTTTGTTTGCGATGAAGGCCAGAGTTAACAACAAAAAGAAAGCCGCTTCCATTCGTAGTAATATCATATCTCATATGTCTCCACGCAAGCTGACGTGTGTTTGTCTTTAGCCGGCTAGTCACAAAAATATGTAATAAATCCCATCACTTATTTCTCACAGCAGGTATTTATCCCATCGGATAAACATAATATACAGAGCACAGAAATACATATCTTGTGTGCTTTAGACGAATAATAATATGCTTACTTCGTTTACAAGGCTTAAGGTCAAAAATCGTACAAGGTTTTAGTGTTTTCTTACTTGAAACGTTACCTACACAGAGTTATTTGTCATATTTGACTGTTGGTCACTTTGTATTTGTCTGGGGTTTGACTGTTGGTCACTTTGTTATTTGTCTGGTTTTGACTGTTGGTGACTTTGCTATTTGTCTGGTTTTGACTGTTGGTGACTTTGTTATTTGTCTGGGGTTTGACTGTTGGTCACTTTGTTATTTGTCTGGTTTTGACTGTTGGTGACTTTGTTATTTGTCTAGGTTTTGACTGTTGGTCACTTTCTTATTTGTCTGGGTTTTGACTGTTGGTGACTTTGTTATTTGTCTGGGTTTTGACTGTTGGTCACTTTGTAATTTGTCTGGGTTTTGACTGTTGGTCACTTGTTATTTGTCTGGGTTTTGATCTGCTGACCAGACTTCGGTAATTTTACTTCGAGGATGCTGTGTTGGCTGTACAGGGTGGCTCAGTCCCATTATTACGATATTGGTTCGATGGCCGTCCAGATCAGACAGGTGCAGGGAGGCATGACAGGTTCTTTTGTATTTGGTGTCAATCGTGGACTTTGATATTGAAAATCACTGTATAAGTGTGGACCCACCTGCAATTGCGGACGTCCCAAATTGGACACTGGCATTTTTCTTTTTTTCCTTCTGTTTTGTTAACTTTACATGTCTCTTTCGAATTCTCCTTCCGTGAAAATAAGAGACAGGGTCCATATTCATAAACATACTTAAGTCAAAGTGTGATACTTATCTTTTGTGTTGAACAAAGGATAAGTGTCGCACTTAGACTTAAGTAGTTTTATGAATATGGGCCCAGGTGTAGAGTACATGTAATAAGATGTTCGCCCCTATCTTCCAGTCCAGTAGCCAACTCGCACAAAATGAATAAGTAGATAAGCAGTATATCAAAGTTGTCAAAGTTTTATTGGTATTTGTAAAGTGCAATTTAATCTTTCACTTCACAGAAGTAAATACACGAATATAACCACAATTTATGTGCTCTAATTTATCATTTATGACTTCAACACTTCAATTGTGAATCCAGCTTGGACAATCAATAAATGTTTTATTGTTACATCTGATATGTAATAACCCCAAGCATTTTATCGCCTGTCATGTAATAAAACACATCGTCCGCAAATGGTGGCTATGAATGACATTCGAAGGAGGAATTTCAGAAAGTGAAATGTCGATCAAGGTGGAAAGGTGTATTTTTGAGATTCGTCAATTACATGTAACTCTTTTATGGCCAAGGCGATAAAAAAGTTTGATGGAACCAGGGTCCATATATCCATATCCATAAACATACTGGTACTTAGCCATATATTAAAAACATCTTTAGTTTAGCATCAGTCATACTTGTAAAAAGTGAAGAGGGAGGAGGTTTTTTCAATTTTTTTATTTTATTTTTCATACTGAAATATGATAATTAAATGAGAGCTTTGAAGCATTGCAGCATAAACTATACAATGGACAAACCCTTAGGAACTCAAAAAAGGTTTTTATTTCAAAAAGTAGGCCTACAAATACGAGTCAGTTGTCCCAATGAGGATCGTCAAAGTTTATTGTAAAATGGTAAAACTAGCAGGGAAAACTTGAAAAAAATACCAAAAAAAGATTTAAGAAGGCGAGAAATTTCGAAGAGGGAGGCAGTGATAACTAAAGATTTTTTTATGTGGCCTTAAGTCAAAGTGTGACACTTATGCACCGGTCAATGACATGTCTGGACCCCTGGGGGGGGGGGGGGGGCCCGTTCAGGGGTCGGCACTAATTCGACACCTAGGAATTTTTTCTACGGTCAGAATTAGACACTAATTCACCCAGGACATCAAATGAAATTGGCAGGTATTCACCAGCTTTTTCCACACTAATCTTTTACCTTTTCTATCTATTTCTATAAAAAATTATGAAGTATCCCTAGGAATTCGACATTTCCAATTTTTGGGGTCGACAGAAAAACGACGGTAAGAAAAAAATCGAGCGCTCAGAACTCGCTTTTTCGACACTAATTTAGTGGTGACCCCTGAACGGGGGGAGGGGGGGCAGGCATGTCATTGACCGGTGCATTAGACATGTAATTTTATGAATACGGGCCCTGAAACACTTCACGTACTCGCCAAATGCAGTAAAAGGGTTAAGAGAACCTTCTTTACCTGAGGTTGCTTACCTCCATTAACATTGCTGAGTTGAGCAGAAGAACAGGTAGCCACAAACCTCAGGTGAAATAGACGGGCATTTGTTACATACATGAAACGTACGAAATGTACGATGATCTGTGTCAGTCCGGATATGTGTACACTAGCTGGCACTACATTTTACATTTTTCCAACACTCAGAGTAACAACATCTTATTTGACAAGTGTGTATGGAGGAAAGGAGTTTCCAACATGTTTTTCAAATCTTGATATTAGCGAGGTTTCGCAAATCTGACGAAATACGAAGTACGAAATACGAAATTGGACTTCATTTCCATGACGTAATGTATTTCAGGAGATGGTTGGCACCACAAATATCGCCTGCTGCAAGAGCATCTTTTAGCGTACGACGTAGAGACCGATAGAGTTATGCCTGCTGTGCACGATAAAATTTGTCATCCTATTTTCTGAATTATGCTCAATAAAGGCCTACATGCAGGTTTATACATTGAAGCCCCAAAAAGGCCGGAGTCTGAATTTCCAACAAAATTGGATGAAAAATTTGATCGTGTACAGCGGGCATTACGGTGTATACTAAACTTCGAAATTTATCTTTCGTTTCCACTTGGTAGCTACGAAATGGAAATTTAAAAATTCAAGATGCACCATAACTCTCTTGGTGTTACATCTAAAAGATGCACTGGCAGCAGGGACATTTGTGATACCCTCCAGAAATAAATTAGGTCGTGGAAATGAAGCTGAATTTCGTATTTCGTACTTCATGTTTCGTCAAATTTCCGAAACCTCACTGTTAATCTGTTGGTATACAGGTCAGAAGATCCTATTCTCAGGATTGTTGTTCAAATGTTGGAAAATGTAGAAAAAATGTAGCCAGTTGTAAGGAGCTTTATAGTGGATTCAGATTAAAGTATAGGTTTAACTGCTCATCAAAAGATTCATTCTTTGAAGAAAATAACATTTTGACATGACTTTGTCCTCATCTCAAAGGTTAGCTACAAAATATTTTATAAAATGCCAGCGCTCAGATCGTTGATGGCAGAGCGATGAGATCAAACATTCCTGAGATGTCAGCTTGCATACGTAAGAAGCGAAATATTAGGGAGGTTTAGAAATCAAACGATAAACGTAAACTTGACGACAAAGTTATTTTTCA
>NMRB01001009.1:144643-156362 GCA_002633025.1 Notospermus geniculatus | reverse complement strand
TCCGGTTTTCCAGTCAAGTCAGGGCTATTCCTTCCGTCTCATTTAGATCTACCCAGCCTGCTGAATATTGTGAATAGGCCTATTCATGGCCTAGTCAACAATAGTTACTCCTGATGACACTCCATCGAGTAATCCAAGGCCAGGCGGTCTTTTGTGTGAGATGAGTGCCGGTGTCACCTTTCTTAATTCCTCCTTCATTCCTTACCAAAGAAGGCAGGAGAGCCTACGTAACCTCTTATGGAATTGACGCCATTTACTAACTTGACCTACGATGAATGGGACTTGTTATTCCGTGAGCTTGGTCTTGGGACAATAAGGAAAGGTCGACTATAAAATAAGACTTGAACTGTTGACTGGAGTTTCGACTGAAACTTTCGAATAAATCCTTCATAAATACGACATGGAAGCTCCAATTGAAAATTTGAAAATTTAATCGTGTATAGAAACAGGAAAGCTTTAAAATGACGTTGGTTTCACTTCAAAAAAATATGCGATTGAAAATCACACTTTTTTATAGAAATTCCGAACTTTTGTCAAAAATACAATTCATGCAAGTTCATGATATTTTTCGTCTCAAAATGTGTCCTGATGCCCTAAATAACTGCCGTGAAAAGCAAAGGTTGATCCGCTGAAGATTTTGGGAAATATTTAAGTTTATTAGCTGTGCATTTACTTTTGATTAAGGGTGTACATTTTGAACGCCTGAATTTGGAACAGTCATTAACCCATTTTAACAAATTTTTAATGAACCTCGTCCCCAGGTGCACGTTCGCATATTTGCACAGGTTTTGCCTATGACTGGAGCATGGCTTTGCCTGGAGACTAGGCTGACTTTCTATGGGAGGTACCACCAAAAATCAAAAGAAACCCCGCGAGCTATTCGCTTTAAAGCCAGACACTGCAGACAGATGGGTTATAATCGACGAGCCTAGTCTCGGTCACCCAGCCGCTGTTTCGAATCTGGGGAACCGTAGCAGTACTGTGTGGCTGGCTGCGCAAGACTACGCACAGCATTGGGGATTCCCCAAGGGGATTCCCAAAACCTCGATGCAGGATAATGCTATAATATGTGGTTCTATGGTTCTATACACT
Organism: Notospermus geniculatus; assembly: GCA_002633025.1. NCBI lineage: Eukaryota > Metazoa > Nemertea > Pilidiophora > Heteronemertea > Lineidae > Notospermus > Notospermus geniculatus. The sequence continues at coordinate 155,270 of NMRB01001009.1, read as the reverse complement.
ACGCACGCCTGTAGATGAGGTTGCACTATTATTTCGGCCGAACTGGAGAGTGAGTAGCGGTGCACAGTGTGCGGCTTTAAGATCCGTCACGTCCCCGTCCCCGTCCCCGTCCCCGTCCCCGTCCCCGTTGCGGGCAAACAACGTCACAGCGTCATGCACTCCTGATTCCTGAACACGGAACAGTTTTTGGGGCATCAATAAAACCATCGATTGTCGTGAATCTATTCAAAGATTGAGTAAATAAACGTGTTGTCCGCACGCTGGGAGACTTGAAGCAAAAGTATATGCCTTAAATATACCCGAAATTCGGTAGTAAACTGGTCAAAATTCACGACGGAGAGTTGGAAATTGACTCACGTCGTCAGAGCTTCCGCGCCGTATTACAGTCCGCCGTGACGTCGTCCACGCGGGGGAATCCCCACCAATTGATGACGTAGGACGCAGAAATGGGATCACGACGGGGACGGCGCCGCGACGTGACGGATCTTAATACCTGCCGCACACGAGTGCAATTTTGTCTCCGACGTTCCCTCCATAGGAGATTTTTGTCTCAGCATCCTGTCACCGCACACGGTGCGTCAGCCGCCGCAGACGAGTGCAAATTTGTCTCCTGTAGATGCGGCGTGACCATGGTGACGTCATTCGTCACCGAAAAAACCGGCACGAATGGAAACATGTTTGACGTCATTAATATAACAATGTCATTATGACGTTATAAAATGACGTCACCACGTCTCTTGATTGGTCAAATGTTTTGCATCCGTCTCCGCCTCCGCCTCCAACCACCATCCTGGAACTCCACGTGTATTGGCTACGTCATAAAGACTACGCCACTACCCCTGGAAGCTTTCGCATGAATTTCTGTATTGACCCACATCGGGAAATCAATGTACCAATCAGAGCCCTCCTGAGATTTGCCTGTTAACCTCGCCTTCAGCTTTTGGCATGATATCAACTAACTCTTCAGTAGTACAATCTACTTGCGTAGGAACTAGGAACGAGGTAACAGAAAACAACATGGCGAATGCTGNTTAATTTCGTAACTTGTTCTGAGTTAATTTGGAAATTCGTTCTCGTCTTAATTTCGCAACACGTTCCGAGTTTCTGTATTTTGTTCTGGCTCCTAGAATATTTGTTCCCATCTTAATTTCGTAATATGTTCTGACTTAATTTGGAAATTTGTTCTCATCTTAATTTCGTAACTTGTTCTGAGTTAATTTGGAAATTCGTTCTCGTCTTAATTTCGCAACACGTTCCGAGTTTCTGTATTTTGTTCTGGCTCCTAGAATATTTGTTCCCATCTTAATTTCGTAATATGTTCTGAGTTAATTTGGAAATTTGTTCTCATCTTAATTTCGCAACACGTTCCGAGTTTCTGTATTTTGTTCTGGCACCTAGGAGCCAAGGTAATTTCGTAATTTGTTCTCGTCTTAATTTCGTAACTTGTTCTGAGTTAATTTGAAAATTTGTTCTCATCTTAATTTCGTAACTCGTTCCGAGTTTCTGTAATTTGTTCTGGCACCTAGGAGCCACCGTAAAAGACGCTCTTGCAGCAGGCGATATTTGTGGTACCAACCAACTCCTGAAATACATTACATCATGGAAATGAAGTCCAATTTCGTATTTCGTACTTCGTGTTTCGTTAGATTTGCGAAACCTCACTACTAATGCACCCCAAACCCCACCCCACCCCAAACAGACCTTTCTGGAAACACACACATACACACCGACCGGAAATTTAAAAAAAACAAAAAAACGGGGTTGTCCGGTCTGAGTACAGTAGAGTTTATTCATTGAACATATTAATGAACAGCTTCTTTCTCCACTTGTAATGAACCTGCCGCCATTCTTCATAATCTAACTTGAAAACATGGATGCGATTGGTCAAAATTTCCTTCTATTGTGGCTGATGAGGGAAGCATCGCCAATCACAATCCATCTCCCTGTTATGACACATATCGAACATAGAGCACAAAAACCGACACACAAAATGATAGTAAACAAAGTTTTGGAGACGACTTTATATTTACTATAAATGTTATGACACAGAGTTTCTTTACGTCTTGCAGACAGTAGGCCTACTTCACTGTTAAAAATTCCTCTCTATTTTTACAGCAAATGCTGGCAGCAGAGTAACACAGCACTTTGCTGTATTTTCACAGCACCTGTTTATTTACTGTACTGTATTTTGATAGCAAAATGGTACAAATTCTACAACAAATGCTGTCTTTAAAACCGAGAAACTGTAACAAAACTTAATCGTGCTGTTAAATTCCAGTAAAAAAACAGCAGTTTGCAGTAAAATGAATTTTACAGCAACCACACAGTGAAAATTCTGCTGTATATCTTTAACAGTGAGGAAATGGATTTCACGTGATTTGAAGGTTGCAATATTAACTTTAGATTTATTTTCTTCGATGTATCGGCAGCAGCTGATTCATTTATTTCGGTCGATATAACAGCAACAGCAGATTCACTACAAGAAGGAATTTCAGTCTATCACAGAATGCTTATTAGCGATCAACATAGCACTATCAAAATGTCACCAAGACAGAGAAGATATTATGCGTATACCAGAGTATATACATGTATATACAGAGTTAGTAGAACATGATCACAAGTCGAGTTAGGCCTACCGGCTCCCGCTGGAGGGCAGTATAACTCCAGGGNCCCCCCTATTTTTGGCAGAGCAGTGATTTTTTTTTAGCAAGAAAAATTCAATCACATAAAAATTCGAGTTTTTTGCTCTCAGATGCCATGGAAATGCACATAAAAGCACTTAAATTGTCAAATTTTTCTGGGGGAGGACCCCAAGACCCCCCGTGTGGGCTTCGCGCTCTCGGTGCTCACCACCTCCGTCGAGCTACGCCCCCCCCCTTTCTGTCGACCCTGGATCCGACCCTGAACTCGGTATGCATCTTGAAATGAGCGATGCATTTGTCATGTTATGTACATTACATCTACATGTAGCTGGACCTTTACCCTCCTAACGTCCACTGTAGAGTTGCGTAGGCCTACATGTGTAGATGGTAGGGGACCACGACAGGGGTGTAGATCTAGGGGCCTACATGTTGGCCTACCTCACCTGCAAGCTGCCGTGGGCCTTGATATACTCTATGTAAAAATCCGGCCTAACGTCAGGAGGGCGAAGGTCCATATCTAAAATCGAGTTCACTTCTAGGGTTCGTTACAAGTCTGTACAGGTCTAAATGAATAAATTGGGATATACATATGTACTAATCGTTATCTGCCAATTTTACCCGTAGGACTTTCCTTTAGGCTTCCTGTACATAGAAGTATACGGTATACGAACACGCCGGTTTAGTTAAGAATGGCTTCATGGTCCCGAATCCTTTGTGAAGCCATTTTAACCGGCGTGTTGGTATACCGTATACATGTACTTCCATGTACAGGAAGCATGAACACTATACAGAACCTATGCACACAGCCGTGCTTTGAAAGCCACAATCCCAAAACGTGGCACTTGATCGCAGAATGGCTTATTTCAAGGCTGGGCCGCATATACACAATGTGCATTTATCTGTGCTCGTATGATATGTACATATTAGGGAGGTTTCGAAATCAAACGATAAACGTAAACGTTAACGACAACTTTATTTTTGTACCGAAAATGCAATGCAAGATCTGGGTAATGTGTAGTATGAAAAATAACGTTGTCGTACAGTTTTGGTTTATCGTTTGATTTCGAAACATCCCCAATGTATGTGGCTGTCCGGCATCTGGACCAGCTTAAAGCCCCCAAGATGAAATTGAAAAATATATACCAGTAGCATATATTATTTTTGCCATAATGCAATTAAAGGTACAAGGCTTCTAGATTTTAAATTACCTCCATTCGATCACCAAATGAGATCGTGACCTAGTGATTCTACGGAATGTATATCTACCGATGCGGTCAAGATACGGCATGGTTATATTTACAGAACAATATATCTCCCTATCAGTGAATTACTTAATTATTAAAGTTTAATTGCGAATTTCCCGAACAACGATTCATAATGTTGCCAGTCGTTATAAAAGTCCCGTCGCAGATATTGTCAGGCTGATAAGAATAGTGCTATGTACAAAATCTCATATCTGTTTGCAATGCCGTGTATCACCTGGAATTAACGTACGTGGGCGTTGGTCCCATGTCGTGGTATGTACATGTACATGTACCTTGTGCCTTTGCATGAACAAGTAAAAAAACCCATCCAAGTGAGGAACATAAGTAGCTTGAGATGGCCTCTTCCACACTTTCATGTGCCACGGCCAATAATGCTATGGATTTGGTCCTGATGGAAAACTTCAGTGGTGATATGGTAGAGGGCAGCACATAATAATCAAGTCAATGGACACCTTTTGTGAGGGAAATTGATCAGGACCTGAATGTCCCTTACAATGGGGATCCTAGCGACGCCAGAGGGCAGCACACCGAAACCCGGTCCTATGCAATGGACGCCTTTTGTGTGGGAAATTGATCAGGACCGGGATGTCATTTCAATAGTTTTAACCACTAGTGACACCTATTGAGGCAGTGAACTAGGGTCCCCATTTAATAGTTTTAATCACTAGTGACACCTATTGAGCCAGTGAGTTAGGTCCTTGTTTTATGAGCATTGGCATGAAGTGTAATGTAATGAGTGTATTGTAGTTGTACCCCAGTATGGCACGCCAGCCATGGAGGATTCGTTTGTAGTCACGTAGTTAAGGGCCGCGCCGTCACTGGGTAGGGGCGGAAAAAGTAATCCATGTAGGCATCCGATGTACAGCCACTTCCGAATTCCATCAGTGATTACTGACGTTGAGTTGGCAAGACTTATTGTAAAATCCAATGAGAATTAAGATATGATATCACGTGTCTCCAAATGACGTCATAGCTGCCAAAAGCACCGCTAACGTCACAGACGTCCACCAATAATATCCGTTTCTGACGCTCATACCCGAGTTACACCTGTCCGTTCCGCACATGCAAATAAATCCATTGCCATATTTTTCTTTTCTGCAGTCCTCGCTTACTATCAGATGAAAATTTTCCATTGCGTACGTGCACGTTCGTTCTAATATCAACGACCCTGAAAAGATGATGAAATTCATGTAAAAACGAAATAAATCATGGAGTGGTCATTAAGGTGTACTAAAATACAAATAACCTGTCCATACCAAAGTGATTGTTCATTTTTTAACTTAGGTCAAACACACTTGAGTATGATTTAAAATTAGGCCAAGCGCACATTTGCGGCAAAACTCAACGCGGTAGGGGTGTTTTTAAAATCGACTGACCCAATGCTGTCGACTGGTCATTCAGCCTGGTCAGTCGATTTTAAAAAACACCCCTACCGCATCCCCTACCGCGAAATGGGATTTGGCGAAATGGGAAGTCACCACATCAGACGGGGCTTTCTTTTGTTTTCTCCTAGAATATCGCAACCTACATGTATATCGCAGGTAGGTACATGGAACACATGTTTTTTAATCGCATTTCGGACATCGCATATCGTTCTCGCGTCTCGCATATCGCAAATCGGATCAGGTGAACATAGCTTAAAGCCGTGTTTACCTGACATCCGATATGCGATATGCGAGACGCGAGAACGATATGCGATGTCCGAAATGCGATTAAAAAAAGTGTATCGGATAACGGATAACGTGTGCAGATAAACGAGTTTTGGAAAATGGCTTGGAACGATCAGGCTGCGATTTCGCATATCGTTACGTCGTATCGCATATCGGATAACGGATGTGAGGTAGACACGGCTTGGGCTGTTGTAAATATATAGAAATGAACAATTCACCTTTTTCATTTTTCCCTCCATTTTCCAAAAATTGGATCAAAATTAATGGGTACGTGATTACCAAAGAGTGACCGCAAATAGGAGTTTTGTTTTGTTGTTTTGCTGTTGTTGTTGTTGTTATTCTAAATGGACTTCCTTACCATTTCTCCACCTGGCCCACTTCACACACAGCCCTCTCTTACACGTTCCTATTCTTACGTCAGGATGCATGTCGAACTTCGTGTCGTTGTTTGCGCATGTGCTATTGTGGGCGTCACCTTCGCAGAAATAACATTCTATCTCACCTGAAACGAAATCCCGCACACGTGAATTTGTTCGTGGGCTGCCAGAGTGTTAAGCGGCCTATCCACGTGCAATATTATTGCACAATATGAGGATCAAAATGGGCAATATTATTGCCAATCTTTCTTCCATCCATTATGCCTGAAGCACATGACACCCATTTTGGGCCCCATATTGTGCAATAATATTGTACGTTAAGCCGCCCATACACGTTCAATATTATTGCACAATATGAGGACCAAAATGGGCAATATTATTGACAACCTTTGTTCCATCCATCATGCCAGAAGCCATGCCCTATTTTGGGCCCCATATTGTGCAATAATATTGATCGTGTACGGCCCGCTTTAGGAGTGCATGTCAGTGGGAGGATATCACAGACATGAATTTGTATGTGTGGGGCAAAAGTTAATGGCCAATGCATTATACTCCTCACGATCATATTTTTGCACAATATGGGGCCCAAAATAGGGGCATGTGCTTTTGGCGTGTGATGGGTAGAAGAAAGATTGGCAATAATATTGCCCATTTTGGTCCTCATATTGTGCAATAATATTGAACGTGTGTGGGCGGCTTGGATGGAACGACCACAATGAACGTGAACGTGAACGTTCCGAAAACTCACTACCTAGGATATTTCTGGTAATAAAATTTATAAATGGGGTTACATAGGTGTTCATAATGCATTTCAGCAAGGCAGTCGGTGGCCTATGACCGAAATCACCTTTTAGGCCCCGATTACATGGAAGTATACGGTATACGAAAACGCCGGATAACAAAGGCTTTAAATGGATTCACGACCGTGAAGCCACTGTTAACCGGCGTTTTCGTATACCGTATACTTCTGTGTAACCGCATCTTGTCCAAACAAGGCTGTCGACTCCGTATGAACTCCGTCTTTAGCCTTGTCCGAATCGTGTCATCTTTTCCGTTAATGCATAAATTATTAATGAACCTAACCCCTATTTGACCCCGCCTCCGAGCCAATCAGAACTTGCGAAACAAATCACCGTTGGACACTTTCTTTGCTCTTCACGCTCGAATTTGTAACACGGATTTTGATTGGCACGTCGATTTTCCTTCGCGCCCCGATGATTGGCTGAGGCTGTCACCACCTCAGAAACGGGAAATGTGGTGGATTCGAACCAGGCTAGATGACCGTCAGGACAGATAGACTGGTGAGAACCAGATGTGTAACCGGGGCCTTACGATCCTCATTACTACAAAAATCCTACGTGAACGTGGGCAGCGGGCAGCAACGCAGTGAAACCTACAGTGGTATTCTCCATTTGATAGGGCCAAAAGCGAGAGGGTGATCACAGTGACCCGAAAAATATCCATATGAATACTTCAGCGTTTCAGGCTTAGTCCGTCCGTGATGGTTTTGACAGCCGCACTGGACCAACTGCGACGTTACGTATGGTATTCCGAATAAATAAGGATGGCACATCTGCACAACATGAGCATACTAGTCGTATATGCCGACTGATCAGATCACTGTTCCCACATAAGGCCTTTCAGATCATGCATATCAATCAAAGAAAAAATTACATAATATTGCTTGGTCACGTGCCATATGGTTAGAAAAAATATTGGCCAGATGTGTCGTGATTAGTGTCACAGTAGTGCGACATGGTGGGAAGATTATGGAATTGCGTTAAATCTAGGCCTACATGAGGGTGGTTTAGAAATCAAACGATAAACGTAAACGTTAACGACAACGCTATTTTTGTACCGTAAATGCAGTGTAAAATCTGGTTAATGTATAGTATGAAAAATAACGTTGTCGTAAAGTTTACGTTTATCGTTTGATTTCTAAACCTCCCTATTTACGAATGACAAACGAACGGAATCAATCCACCGTCCACAACTTGCGACAGATCGTGTGGTAGGAACGAATGTCGCTCGGAAAAACTGTCCTGGTAGCAAAATATCCTATTGTTACAGTCTGATCTTTGGCGATTGGTTGCTACATGTATACATGCACTTCAGTCTGTCATGGAACATTAGAAGTGGGGGTGGGGGCACTTTATACAGAGGGACATTCTTTACTCTAAAGCGGCCCATACACGTGCAATATTATTGCACAATATGAGGATCAAAATGGGTGATGTTATTGCCAATATTTCTTCCACCTGTCATGCCAGAAGCACATGCACCTATTTTGGGCCCCATATTGTGCAATAATATTGATCGTGTATGGCCCGCTCAACAGACTTCAATTTATCCACTTCTTTCGACTGCCAGCGAGTGAACGGTGACGTCGCTTGTCAGGCCGTTTTTTTTTAATTAGTTGGTTTACGGGAAATTTGGTAGGAAATCTGAAGTCGGAGGGGGGAAAAAATATAAAAAATAATCAACATTTACAGATTTTTTTTCGAAATATATCCTGAAATGCTCTACGGAGAAGAGGAGGAAGAAATATTTCCACCATGATGGCTCCCAATCACTATTTTTTCGACATCAAGAAGCTGAAACACAACATCAGCAGGAAAAAATAACTGAGAAATTTGAAGTTTTATTTTTTTCAGAGGTTTATTTTTATGCACAGGATCGGAGGAGAAAAAAACCCACCCAAAATCCAATGTTATTTTTTTTCTTCTGAATTTGGCAATTTCAACGTCGGCGGTCCCGAAAACCAAGTAATAAAAAAAAACGGCCTCAGCTTTTGGGATTTAAATTCACTTGCCGAAGGGAAGTACAAGTGATTGAATAACTTACTTGAGAAGTCTTTAAATGCATTCGTTGTGGTTGAACAAAAAACTGAAACGAAAAGTACATTATAAACGAAAAGTACATTGTAAGTACATGTATTGGTAATGATGACCTGACGCAATGGATTGTAGGCCTATTATTCGTGGAGGATTCATGGGGAACTGACATTTTAAAGGAGCACGGTATTGAATCTCAAATGCGTTATTTGACTGCCGATATAGAGGGAGCCACCTAGCGGCAGTAAGACGAACTACAAAAATGCATTAAAAATGTATGTAGTAAATCGGGTCAATTCGCCGACAGCGTAGTTAGTCCCTGGGTCGGAGAGTGGCGCGGTGACTTTCAGTTCTCCCGTTCTTCCAGACGTTTCGTTATATTCCGTGTGTAATTTAACCACATGACTTTTCCGTTATGTGTCGTGCTGCGAGTTGTTGCCAGATCCAGCATATGCTAGACGGTCAACAGCCATAAGGCCTAATCTTTGAAACGGCTTTGAATGATTAGCTACGGTGGCCCATAGAGCTCATTGATGAAAAATATTTACATTTGCAATTTTTTTTCAATTCGATAATTTTTTCTTGGGGGTTTGTAAAATTTTTGGAAGTTCCCACCGCGGTGAGAATATTACCACCGCGGTGAGAATATTTCCACCTCGGTGGAAATATTTCCACCGCGGTGAAAATTAATTTTCACCGCGGTGGAAATATTTTTACCGAGGTGGAAATATTTTCACCGAGGTGGAAATATTCTCACCGCGGTGGTAATATTCTCACCGCCGTGGGAACTTCCAAAAATTTTACAAACCCCCAAGAAAAAATTATCGAATTGAAAAAAAATTGCAAATGTAAATATTTTTCATCAATGAGCTCTATGGGCCACCGTAATTAGCCATTCATATAATTCGTTTTTCCCAAATACGTTTGACTTATGTCTTATTTTGATGTTTCTCTCCATCATTGTGAAATAGTCGATATTCGACAGTCAACGAACTGTGTTATTTACAGACAAATAGGTCTAAAGCAATTGAATAGTGCACTCCACGAGGCCTTGTCAATGCACAGGCGCTATTGACATTTTCAGGCGTAGCACTCGTGAAAATAAAATGTGCTACGGCGATTTGTGTTCAATTTTGATATCAAGCCCCTATGGAGGCGTGTTTTCGAAGTGCAGTGATAGGCCTACATAGACCTTTTTGTTTTCCTTCAATACGCTGTACTTATCAGTTTCATGCACTGTAAAATGAACAGCGAAGACTCTTCGAAAAATTTAGCTAAAATTAAAATACTTTTTCAAAGGAGAACCAAACGCGCTTCTATATTGTAAGTCTAGAGTAAGCGGTGGTTACACTACATAAAATCCCCGTGTTTTTTGCGGTCACACCTATGAATTGCCGGGCTTCAAGAAACCCGTGTTTGAAAAACACGGGTTTTGGAACACGGCAAACTCGCCGTGCTTTTCGAAATCCCCGTGTCTCGTTAGTTTCTTAGCACGGCGACAGATGGCGCAGCCATTAAGTGACGTCGTTTTCGCGCCTCCAACAATGTGGGCCAATACAGAAATGACTGAAGAGTCACAACCTGAACAACAGGGCACAAGCCTCCAAAAAACCTGGTGACGTTGCGTCGGTTTGTGACCCTGACGAACAACAGTCAAATCCGCCATTTTGCGCAGGGTTACATGTATGTGATGCGTCGCGCCTCACAGCGCCGGTGTGGAAGAACTACTTCCGCGGTAAAAGTAGTTCTAAAGAAATGACATTTCTCTGATAAATATTTGCTACTTTTATTGTATTTTATGATTATTTCAGATGAAATAAATATATTTAAGTCAATTTA
>NMRB01001009.1:124752-144253 GCA_002633025.1 Notospermus geniculatus | reverse complement strand
AAACATGACTAATTATGTGATTTGTGTTAGTGTTACATGTAGGCCTACATGGTATTAGGATACTGTGTGTAGCCTTCTATATTGACCTTGCATTCCATTTCCTGTCGGGTTCAATAAGTATTTTGTTGGATAACAAGGCCGACCAGGAAGTAACACTATGAGATATGGTATCTGTGAATAAATTGTATTGCATTGTACTTTTCCATCAGGGCCAAGGCTGATATTATTGGCCCCAGAAAGCATGGAAGCCGATGAAAAGACGTTGCAAAAGTAGAAGGGTTTGTACGTTTTGATCTGCTGTGACTCCAGATCACCCGATGACTGAGGCCTCCCAACGTCTTTCTAAGCTACGACTCGAGATCATCCCGACGACTGCAGCGCCGCCCAACGTCTTTCGTAGCTACGACTCGAGTCGTTCCGACGATGCAGCGTCACCTGACGTCTTTCTGAGGTATGATTCTATAATCCCGACGACTGCAGCGCCGCCCAACGTCCGAAGCTACGTCTCGAGATCGTCCCGACGACTACAGCGCCGCCCAACGTCTTTCTCAGTACGACCCAATATCATCCCGACAGCTGAGGAAGCATTTTGTGACCGTCTTTAAAATTCCCAACGGAACACACCAGCCTGGTCTAAATCAGGTTCGTCACGTGTATGTTCATAATACAGTATGTTCGAACAAACTGTGCGCTGACCATCTAAATATTTAAGTTTTGTATATGACCCTCAGAAATGTTTGGTCGCTGTTCTCTCATTGGCTTCCGTACAACACCAAACCACTAACCTGTTAAAACCAATATTTACGTGTTAAAGTGCACTGTCAAAATACAATCAGCAGGGAAGCTTTAGAATTTATATTGGCTCAGATTAAAATCGCACACGGTGTGGGATAACTTGTATATCTTATATGTACTTGTATGACTTGTATGTCTTGTACATGTATATACTTGAAAATACATTTTTAAGACAGAACAGGTGAAAATACATTTTAAGAACGAACACTCAGGAAAATCTTCGCTCGAAACAAATCACGTATTATCCTTCCGTTTAATGAATATTCCAAAAAGCAACGTAAAAGTCCCCATTACCGCCAATGCAGTGTATACATGTACATGTAGCTACAAAAAACAGGTGTTGATGCAAATGTTTGGTGCAGTTTTACATTACATTGTAGGCCTACTGATGTTTTGCTAGGCCTTATAGCCTTCGTGATTGGGACATCTTGGTTTGCTTGTGTGATTAGGGAGGACGAAAAACGAAGTACGAAATTGGACTTCATTTCCATGATGTAATGTATTTCAGGAGATGGTTGGTACCACAAATACCGCCTGCTGCAAGAGTGTCTTTTAGCGTACGGTGTATATTAAACTTTGAAAATGTAACTTTCGTTTCCACTTCGTATAGCAGCGAAATGGAATTCAAAAATTAAAGATGCACCATAACTCTTTCGGTCTTACATGACATGCTAAAAGACACAATGGCAGCAGGGACATTTGTGGTACCAACCATCTCCAGAAATAACATTAGGTTCTGGAAATGAAGTTGAATTTCGTATTTCGTACTTCGTGGGTCGTCAGATTTGCAAAACCAAACTAACATCGACGGACCGAACATGATGGACGATTTTGTCGTGGGGCTATGAATGGTCTCGCGGTAATTCTGCCTGGTCATAAAAGGTGGCCGGCTTAGGTCGCTGTGGTATGAATCAACAAACGGCGATGTCGGCCGGCGTCTCAATTTGATCGCACGTCGGACAAGGCCGCTCGGCGTCCGAAATACGCATCAGGCTTGTAGCATCAATAGGGCCTACTTACCGACGATCAGAATGAGATCAACAATCCCCTGGCGGCTCCGCATGACTAAAACCACGGCTCAAGCATTTTACATGTAGGTCCACAAAAATAATCGTTCATTAGTAAAATTATCCTAAACAAATTCCCGTCCTTGCAAGTCAACACAACACCCGGCGATCCACTTAACTGTCATACATCGTACATAGATGTACCGACCGAAAAGGCCTACGCATGTAATTGAGCACCCGCTGTCCCATTGCGAATACAACTAAACATTAATTTTATATATGTATATGTATATATCAGTCTGTGTGACATGTGTCTAGGCCTAGAAATGAATACAATAAGTGGGTATATAGCTTCCCCTTGTTATTGTGATCCAATTCAGAATTAGATGATTTCTCATAAGATCATCTTTTAATACATTATACTTGTTCTGTTATCCGCGTAAATGGTCTACTGTGCAGTCAGTCATGGTGCTTTAAGCCTGGGTCACAAATGCCACCGGGCGCCGTACGATTTTCCCCACCCAGCGGCTTGCTGTGGATTTTTGAGACTGAAACTCAGATCGAAGCTGAATTATGCCGAAATCGCCTCAATGGATAAGCGGAAATTAAACTAGATCAAACTGGGAACCGAAGAAATTGGCCAAAATGTCTGTTTTTACTCGCCGTACGGTCGCCGTACGGGCCCCGGAGTGGATATGTGACCTAGGCTTTACCCTGAATAGAGGCAAAAGGCCTACGGCGGTAGACACTGACTTTGGTCGTCAAATTTTGCGTCAAAGCCGCTATGCTATAGGTCTGGATTTGGAAATGAAGTTAACAGGTAAATTCTTAGGCCTGTGATCGGTAGGCCTATACAATCTGCCTGTCATATTGTCGAATAATTTCGATTAGTGTATGACAAAATGACCTCAATTCACTCATAGTTCTCAGCTAATAAAGCTTAAAACTGCCCTCTTCTGGCCTCATCGAGTCGTGTAATGAAATTGTATTCTTTTCTTTAGGGAAAGTTCTCAAAAGGAGAACAATCTATTCGTGGTTCTAATCAGGCAGGCGCTGCGTGCAATTCCGTGGAACAATAATTATTGCACCCGGACCATAGTACTCTCCGGATAACCGCTCGTATTACAGCGGCAGAAATGTCAATCTGTTTTTTTGTGGTTGGTGTCATTTTCATTGATATCTGACCGAATCTGTAAGAGGGCTACCAGCCACCATAAAGTTGCTTTTCCACGAGACGTTTGCGGACGCGGAAGGTGAGGCCGGGGCGGGCGCGAGTGAAACAGCTAAAGGGAAATACGTTGGATCTATTTTTTTCCCACCCGCACCCGCCTTCTCTACCGCGCCCGCAAACGCCTCGTGGAAAAGCAGCTTTAGGCCTTTTTTGCCTACACTGTAAAGTTGGCGTACCGAATCACCGACGTGACTTGTTTACCTTTGAAATGAAAATTTTCACATGCATTTATTGATCAGATATATTTCAATACGGCACTAGTATCACTGCTAAAGAGATGTTTTCTATCTCGTATTGAAGGTCACAGTACCGTCGGTAACAGCTGCTCAGACACAGATATCGACGACATCTCTGGCAGAGATCAATAGGACAAAAGCCTGCATCACACTGGACGCCACATCAAGTGCTATATTGCGCCAATAAACGCCAGTGTTGGCGCCCAGTGTGCCGCCCACTTATCGAACCTACCAGTTAGAAATTTGGCGTGTCCTGGCGCCGTTACTTCTGTATTAAATGGACGTGATGAAACACGAAACTCTTGTAATTTTTTATGGTCTAGCGTACATATATCACTTATGACTCAAGATCATCCTTACGACTGCAGCGCCGCCCAGCGTATTTCTTAGATACGACTTGAGATCGTCTCGACGACTGCAGCGCCACCCAACGTCTTTCTTAGCTACGACTCCGATCGCCCCGACGACTGCAGCGCCGCCCAACGTCGTTTTCAGCTGCGACTCGAAATTGTCCCGACGACCGCAGCGCCGCCCAACGTCGTTTTCACCTGCGACTCGATATTTCAATTTCAATTTCAATCCAACCGACGACTGCAGCGCCGCCGTACGTCTTTCTTAGCTACGACTCGGTCGAGATCGTCCCGACGACTTCAGCGCCGCCCAACGTCTTTCTTAGCTACGACTGGGGATCGTCCCGTGGTCTTTCTCTGCTGCGATTCAAGGCCACGTCACAACGACTACATAGATATCATAATAACAACGTCTTTATTCTGTAACATATGGCCCAATAATCAAGAAATGGGATAAACATGTTTGAAAATCGTCGCGTCTTTGTTAGGCCAATTTCTTTCACTATCTTGAAGGGTACATTTTTTGTGCACAAAATGCAATGTTACAACCATGACCCATGATTTGCCGGGAAAATTACTGCGAAGCAGGCTACAAGCCGGTCATCAACGCAGCCGGACGGGTGTAACTTCAGTATTTGTAAACAGAGTCAGCCCTCAGAGCGTCCGCCAAGTCCATCAGCGTAATAAGCACACTCTTAATATTGCTTAGCCTTGTTTGCATAAGGTCTGAATCTCGCTGAGAGCAACATAATGTGATGAATTGTGTCACAGAATTGAAAGATACCATCAGGACAGCTACAATAAATATTGCGAATGTCGAAAAACGGAACGACGTGATGCAACTCAGTTCCGCTTTTTTTGTAAACTTCGAAAAGAGGACATTTGTCGAAATCAGTTGTCTGGTAGCGAGGCGTGCTTGTGCATTCCGATGCGACTTTATATTCCCTCTGTGTTCTGTTATCTGTTAAGGCCGCCGTACACGATACATTTTTTTCCTACGAAATATTTCGTACGATTTCTCATCCAATTTTTCGGGAAGGAAATATTTCGCATCCCGCTGTAGATGATCCCATTTATTTCCTAGGAAATATTACGTTGCAGTGTAAATGTTATTGTGTGTGATGAAAAATATGACCCCGTCACGGAGTCATATTTTTTTGTGGGATTGACCTGCTACATGCGGACAAAGGGACACAAAGTTGTACAATAATCTGCTACCACGGCGTACACGATAGGAATTATTGCCTAGATAGCGTTTTATTGTACAAGAAAAAAAGGACAGAGCCTATTTGTGGATTTTTTTCCTATACGACAAAAATGGGATGATGTTTCCCGTCACACACGGTAAAATAAATTCCTACAAAATATTTCGTAGGGAAAAAAAGGATCCTGTACGGCGGCCTTTTGGACTTCTTTCCCGATGTGCTGGTCACATTTGAACGGTTGGTTTTCAGCAGATCGGCTGGTTTCAACACCTGCAGCAGGGCCCCTGGGAGTTATTCACGAAGCTCGCGTAACTTAACCCAGTAGTTCGTAAACTATTGTCCGTTTGTGGCAAATCTATTTGTTCACTATCCTGACGAAAGATTTGCGTACCCTTCGCTGATGAGAGCTTTGTTGTGCCCCATCACACTGATCTGGTCCTCAGTACGTTTTTGAAAATGTTGCCGAACGGGCTCAAACTGCGTGCGAACGGAGTGGACGTAATGGCAACTTTTTACAGTCTTTTTACGAACTTCATGGACGGGCTCGGACGGAAAGGGTGCTCCAGAACTTCGAGACATTATTTGGCCAATATTTCACGTTCTAGCCCGTTTTACGATTTTTTAGGACGGGACAGGACGTGTTGAGAACTAGCTCAGTGTGCCAGTACCTTGAGGGCCTGTCACACTGAAGTAGTTCTCAAAACGTCCTGCATCGTCGTAAAAAATGGTAAAACGGGCTAGAACGTGTAACCCTTGGCAAAATAATGCCTCGATGTTCTGTAGCACCCTTCCCGTACATGAAGTTCGTAAAAAGACTGTAAAAAGTTGCCACTACCTCCACTCCGTTCGCACACAGTTTGAACCCGTTCGGCAAAATTTTCAAGAACGTACCGAGAACTAGCTCAGTGTTACTGGGGCATTAATAAGACACCTGGCCCCGTATTCATAAAGCTACTTAAGTCTAAGTATGATACTTATCATTTGTGTTGAACAAAGGATAAGTGTCATACTTAGACTTAAGTAGTTTTATGAATACGGGGCCTGGTTCCCGGCCGTGACGTGGCCGAACTGTTAAGAAAATGTCACAGCCAAGGAAATGGGTGCACCAGCGCCATCTTGGCTGTTCCGCATAGCCATTTATTTATCGTTTTATTTATCGTTGAGTGAAATGAACCTCATCATGATGGCAAAAGGAGCAAGCGATATTGAAAATCTAAGTCGTATTCCATGAGAACCAATCATGTTGAAATCCATTAGACTTCCGAAATAGCATGTTTATTTCATGACATCCAACTCATCATGTGAGCCACTCGCTGATCTCTCCTAAATTTACTGGGATTTATCTGATCCCAAGGGTATCCAATCTATGACCGCGATGCCTAATAGCCTGCCTCTGTATCCAGTATTGCCATAATGTGCCTGTTGTCGTCCGGTTTTCCACTGCTTGAGATCATATGACGGATCGCTGCAGACATTGATGTGTCCACTTGGGCCATATCGTTCAGATCATTTGCTCCAAAACTGGTTTTCGTCCATAGCCTACTGTAATTTTCTGGCGGAGATGAGTCTTTGAGTGCTGCTTTGTGGTGGTACCACCGTTTCCTGTATTCCTTCTCTCGTGGATCAGAGATGATCACCTACTTGAGACATGGACGGGTCAGGCACAGTCATCATGACATGGTGTAGACTGGCTGAAGCTAGGAATCCACCTTTGATTTTCAAGCCGATTTTGCGTTTCGACTTGCTTTGCAACTGGATTGCGTTGCAACTGGGCACTCGATCGCCGTAGTGGACTCGCTGGACCTGATTTCCACCAATGGGGAAGATGTGGTCAATTTCAGTCGGCAATCGGTCGGCGACCGGTATCAGTTCCTTGCGATCGTATTCAATCGCAGGTAGCCGGTTGCAAAGCAAGTCGCAACGCAGAAAATCAGCAGTGGATTCCTAGCTTGACGTAGACTGGCCATCAGCACGATCGACGCTGATACAGGCTATGCACTGACGTCATCCAATGACGTTAATAATGGGTATATTGGTTCACGGTCCTAGAGGTAGGATTAAATAACTAGAGCGTGAGCGCCGAGACCACTGTCTCATTTCGCGCCTGTCGTCCACAATCACGTGATATCGTTTATGACGCGCCTTATTGGTCAACGGGATTTTCATCGCCTGCTTTTCGGCTGATCACATGATCATGACGACATCCAGCCTCGTTCCCAGTCATCGCGCACATACCTGCGCATCTCACAAGATTATTACTGTTTATTATTTTCCACATATATAAGTGCCCTTCTCAGTATAAATACAGCTCAAAGGCACTAAAGATGGCACAAAGATGGGATTCTCGCCTGGAGAGAGCCTATCCAAATATCGCAGCGAGGGCGACGGGAACCAGGCTGGGTGAGATCTAACTACAGGCATTAACCAGGCCAATTCCTGGCTTAAAAAAATCACGGTGGGAGGCAGTTGTCAGCGCCCTTCGTCTGCCTCAATATCAATCTGGTTTGATATTTCAGCTGACAGCCCACTCGACTCAAACTCGCGTGTCTGTTGGGGCGAAGAAATTGCTTTAGTTGCCGTCTATAACGTGCTTTGGCTTTAGCAATCGTCTTGGAAGGAAGGGAATCGCTTTCACTGAAGGCGGGGGTGTTCAAAGAAAAATGTACTATACCATCGATTTATCAATAAACAAAACTTTTATTTCATAACTGATGTAACTTTAATCAGAATATATCAAAAACTGAAAGTAACGTGATTACAGCCGACTGTAAATCCTGTCTGTTGACGACTCCGGCGGCGGCAACTCCGTCCCGTCGACAAGTGGGAACATGGACTGCGGTAATTGTTTAGTGAGTTTTCGAAATCCTGGCGAAAAACGAAGTACGAAATACGAACTTGGACTTCACTTCATGGACCTAATGTATTTCTGGCGATGTTTTGTGCCACAATATCGCCTGCAAGTGCGTCTTTTATGCATGGCGCACACGAGCGATTTTTTTAACGATTTTCTAGGCGACTACAGGAGCGACTGAACATATTTTTAGTTTTTTTAGTTTTTTTTTTGACTTGTTTGCGACAAATGCTTCACTGGGAGATCAGTGATGTGGCGGATGACATAACTGATCGACCTCAAAGGTAATTATCGCATGCGACGAAGTATTCGCATCGGTAGTCGCCCCCATTTTAGTCGCTCGTGTGCGCCATGCTTTAGCGTATGACGCAAGACCGACAGAGTTGCGGTGTATATTACACTTGGAAATTTATCTTTTCAAAAACTCAAGGTGCACCAAAACTCTCTCGATCTTATGATATGCTAAAAGACGCTCTGGCAGCAGGGATATTTTAGGTACCAAACATCTCCTGAAATAGATTAGATCAGTGAAATAAAGTAGCATTTCGTATTTCGTACTTCGTATTTCGTCAGGTTTGCGAAAACTCACTATTATCTCGTTTACTCAAGTTCACTGTATTATAGCTGTTCAAACGCTCACTCTATTATTTTTCTTCGTTTTCTGAAAGTGAGCTGCTCGCTCGACCTGCTGTACACTGTTACAAAACAGCAGATTTTACAGAAAAGTACCAGAAGCAGAGTCCCCAGAACTATTCTGTAAAATTTACGGCCATGTATAATTTGCGGAGCATTACGACACTTGGAGTGGATACCAATGCTTGTGCATTCATTCTAGTCTATTGGAGGAATAGCTGCCGAATTAACTTCAGCAATCATACAAATCTACAGAAAAGTTCTGGGGACTATGCTGCAGGCACTTTTCTGTAAAATCTACTGTTTTTTTAACAGTGTATGAAGGCCTGAATATTCGTAGGCCTACCAGAGTCCACAGATCTTGCCCACCGTGGGCCACGGAAACAAATGACAAATAAAGTATGTAAATGCCTGTGAATTTCAGAGTCCAGTTTCCATTATTTCGACAACTCGAACTCAAAAAGACGAACGCAGTAGAATAAAAGGTGAATTCTAGACCCGTATTCTAGGACCTTCCTTCTAAAGTCCATATAAAGCTTGTATTCTGCCCTGCAAGCAATAACTAAAGGAACAGGAAGCTTCTAGAATACGGCCCCTACTCTACATCTTTACCGGAAACTGAGTTCAAACTAATGGACAAACCGAAGAAGATATCCAGAGAAAATTAGAAAGTTTTTTTTGATATTAAATCTCAAAGTCAGTTCAATTTCGAACACGGCTTATAACCGGAGTAACACTGACATGGGTAGCCGGTTCGGCAACAAAACGTCGATTTTGCCTTCGAGTATACCATGTTACACTTAGGTAAACTTGTAAAGAACCGCTTGTGTAGTGGACTCCATGATTCCAGGATGTCTGAAAATAAAATAAATTTGGTATTAGATGTGGCATAATCCTCAACCTAAAACTTCGGCATATTACTTTGGCCAGTCTTCGGCTTTGTACTCGTATTAGATGTGGCATAATCCTTTACCTCAAACCTTTTCATATCGCTTTGGTCACTCTTCATCTTTTTTGTGCTGATATTAGATGTGGCATTATTTGAACTGGTATTAGATGTTGCATGATTTGTACTGGTATTAGATGTGACATAACTTGTACTGGTATAAGATGTGGTATAATTTGCAATGGTATTTAGCAGTGGCACAATTTGCACTGCTATTCGCTGTGACATAATTTGTACTGGTATTAGATGTGGTATAATTTGCAATGGTATAAGCTAAGGTTACACTTGTTGAAAATACCCGTGTTTTTCCAGACCCGTGTCAAACCCGTGTGTCCGAATATCCCGGCGAGAGGTCACACTACTACAATGTAGTTAAGTAGCACGGCGACAGGGGCGCTGCATGCATTGACTCTTCGGTCATTTCTGTATTGGCACACATTGTTGGAGGCGCGAAAACGGCGTCACTTAATGGCTGCGCCATCTGTCGCCGTGCGAAGAACTAACGAAAACACGGGGACTTCGAAAAGCATGGCGAGATTGCCGTGTCTCAAAAACCCGTGTTTTTGAGACACGGGTTTCTTGAAGCCCAGCAATTCATAGGTGTGACCGCAAAAAAACCGGGGATTTTATGTAGTGTAACCACGGCTATTAGCAGTGGCATAATTTGTACTGCTGTTGGCTGTGACATAATTTGTACTGGTATTAGATGTGGTAGGCCGATAATTTGCAATGGTATAAGCAGCGGCTCTGACATAATTTGTACTGGTATTAGATGTAGTATAATTTATTCTTGTATTAGACGAAGCATAATCTTGGACCTAAAAAAATTCTCATATCGTCATGACGAATAACTGAATCAGCAAGCAAAAACATATTCAGAAGCAACACAGTCTCAAGACATCAAGTAGGAGATGAAGTAATACATGGTTGGCCATTAATAAGAAGTGGCAATCTCCTTATGGCTTTGTTCATGAGAACAACACATTACTTAATTTCTGGCCAATTGTTGATGATAGATAAGAATGGTCAGCTGAAAAATCAGACGACATTTTACAACCCCTTGGAGCCAGAGAAATACGCTATGGTGAGTGATAAACAATGCATTTGTCATAGAAGATACGTATTAATCTGTTTATTGCTGTTGGACAAATCTTCAATCATGCTTGTGGTGTGATATGTGTTATATCTGGTGACTAATTTTCATCAGTTTGTCTTGTTACAGTTGCGTGTAACATTTGTCAAATCATCTCCTCGTCGCCTTCATAACTCGTGTGGCCACATTTTGTGCGTCACTCCGATGACTGATTGAGCCTTGTGGAACATTAATACAATCTTCCGATGATATCATAGAAATAGAGTGGGACTTCCTTCAGCTATGAGGGCACCCGTTAGGCCGTGTGTCCATGAACTGCTCCCTCGTAAGCCAGTGGCCTTGTGGAGTTGTGACCAACTTACCAAGTACGTGCACGTTTAAAAGGACCGCGGTATGCGATCTCTAAAGCAAGGTTCATTGGCACACGGAATTGGTCCGGTTCATGTCCGTAAAAAATCCATCAAATGGACTTCAGCGTTGTCGTATCCGGAAAACTAGGGGCAAGCGGACTGGAAACGAATCGGATCCGTCCGCCAATGAACCCTGCTTAAGAGGTACCGGTACTTTGACTGCCGACGTAGAGGGAGCCATCTAGGGGCAGTAATACAAACTACAAAAAAACATTACAAAATGTACGTAGTACATCGGGTCCACCCGCCGACAACGTAGTTAGTCCCCGGAGAGTGTGCCACTCTCCAACCTCAGGGACTAACTACGGCGATGGTGACGCCGGCTGTCGAGAAAAAGTTGCAACACCGTGGTCCTTTAAACCGAATAGACTCGACGTCGAAAACACAATGGCTGGTATTCATAAAACCCTAGCAAATGCTTTTACTTCAGGTTTTATAGTACATTTACATTGGACCTCGCTGTGCAAATTTTAAGTAAAAGCATTTGCTAACATTTATGAATACCAGCCATTGTTCTCTGTATGATGCTGATTCAGTATTCAATACTTCCGGTGAATTCAACACTTTGTGACAAATTCTGACAATTTTTGAGAAATATTTCCATTATGGATGGACGCATAACAGCTATTTTGTTTTTGTCTAAGTTCCTAAGACAAACACTTTATGCATAATCATAAGCCACGAAATTATGAGACGCTGAAGTAAGAACGTTAAAGTGATTATTCTGACGGGGCCCCATGAAGGATGGACCAATTCAAAGAGAATCTTAACAACAAACCCATTATGAATCAGTTTTGTCGCCATGCAAGAAAAGGAATAAAGAATATTGGTCGAAATTCTTTGTGGCTAGACAGACAGTGATGATGTGACAGCCATGCCAGTAAGGTGAAAGAAATGTAAATTGCAGCATTACAATGCAAGACATAGATCGATCAAAATGTTCCATATTTCATGTGAATAGTCTGCCAATAAAGAATGAAATGGTCCGTGGACCATGTGCTCACCTGGGTGAATGTACCAGAAGAACAAATGACAAATGTTAAGTCGAAGTGTTCCCGGGCAAGCCTTGGGTTCCAGGTACAGTGGGTACCCAGACACCTGATCACACCAAGTCAGAAGATATTAGGTCAAATAGCAACGAAACATGCCAGCAAATAACAAAATTTTGAACTTTGACCTCTGTGGCCTTGAAAAGTAGGTCAAATCAAAAACCCGTTACATGTTATCATTTTTGATGTAATGTACGTGGATATATCACACAAACACAGATGTACACAGTGCCGGATTAACGGGTAAGGGTGAGGGTAGAATAATGATTTTTTTTATTGTGCAGCAAAAAGTTATCTTTTCAGACAGTGACAGCTAAAATAAACAATCTGAGCTGGCGAAAATGGCCAAAACAGGTAAATTCTGTCGTAGGACTATGGAGTACGAACGAACAATCACAATTTTTTTTTTTTTTTTTTTATTTTTTTTTTTATTTGGAANCCCTTACTGCTCTGCAAGGAAAGGCAAGTTATGTAACTCTAATTCTCAATGCCTATGGAGTTGTGGTGCTGGCTAGGTGCTGGCCTGATGTAAGACTGTTCATACAATAGCTGTGACAACAAAGACAGCAATTCTTTGCCATGAATGCTGGAACATTGTAGGCCTACCTTACACCCCAGAAGGATCAATAGACCAGTCCTTTCCAGAAGAACTACATGGTAAGTTTCTTGCATTTCAAAAACAGAATATCAACATTTCGTGACATTTTTCTCTTGTTTCTTTTATCTTACCATAAAAATGAGTGCCACCCAAATCCATATGCCAAATATCATGTAAAACAATTAATTATTTCTTTGTATACGAAGAGTTTTAAATCCTTTTGTCTTAAAAAATTACTTCAAATGTTATTGATTGTTGTACCATTTAAATTGGTCTGAAACACAGAATTATCCCTCCAAATTGCAGGATCATAGCTCTTTCAGTTTTCCCACAGATCACAAATCGCAATCTTGAATTCAAAGTGAAACAGCCCCTTTTGAACTTTGACCTCTGTGGCCTTGAAAAGTAGGTCAAATCAAAAACCCGTTACATGTCATGTATCCTCATTAGATGCACCGATGATGAAAACTTGGAGACGATCCAGACGTTTAGGAATTACTGGAATTTGAATTTTCGTTTTTGCCACCTGGTGGCCAAGTTAAGAATCGAATCGGACCGAAACTTGGTGTCATAGGTCAACTGATAGGGCTGTATTTGTACCAAGTTTTAGGTCAATAGCCTTAGCAGTTATGAAATGTGCCCGCAAATGGCAAAATCTCGAACTTTGACCTATGTGACCTTGCAAAGTAGGTCAAATCACGAACCCCGTTGCATATCTCATGTATCCTTACTAGATACACACATGATAAAAATTTGGAGATGATCCAGTCATTAGTTCAGGAGTTATTGCACTTTTTGTGTTTTGTGTTTTGGCCACCTGGTGGCCAAGCCAAGAATCATATCGGACCGAAACTTGGTGTCATAGGTCATATGACATAGGGGTGTATATATGTACCAAGATTCGGGTCAATAGCCCCAGCGGTTACGAAATATGCCACCAAAAGGCAAAATTCTGAACTTTGACCTACACTGTGTGTGACCTTGAAAAGTAGGTCAATTCAAAAACCCATTACATATGGCATGTATCCTTAATTTGGTGAGCTTATAAAGTGTTCTTCATCCTCAATAAAGGTTGTAGAAAAGACCACATTACTTCCTTTTGAGGCTTTACTTATCAGTGACCAGAAATCAATCCTCAGGAAACCCAACCAAAAATGGGTGTACAGAGCTACATTGTAGATCTAACCAGTGACCTTGATGTTCATGATATTAGGATTACATGTAGCTGCAATATTGGTCAAAAATATCTAAAGTCAAAAAGTAAAGAAAATGCACGAGTAATTGAGGCATATAATTAGTGCCCCAGCAGACCAGTGATGTCATTCAAAATGGATGGAATGCACATGGATATGTCACACAAACACAGATGTACACAGTGCCGGATTAACGGGGGGGGGGGGGAGATATGGACATGGGTTTATACGACGTCAACATGGG
This sequence comes from Notospermus geniculatus, assembly GCA_002633025.1. Taxonomy (NCBI): domain Eukaryota; kingdom Metazoa; phylum Nemertea; class Pilidiophora; order Heteronemertea; family Lineidae; genus Notospermus; species Notospermus geniculatus. The sequence continues at coordinate 130,412 of NMRB01001009.1, read as the reverse complement.
GGTAGAGAGGTTTCTTCATGTATGGACATGGGTTTATACGACGTCAACATGAGGGTAGAGAGGTTTCTTCATGTATGGACATGGGTTTATACGACGTCAACATGAGGGTAGAGAGGTTTCTTCATACATATGAGAACTTCTTGCCCAGCTCTCGAAGAAATTTTCAATAACATACAACCAAAAAGGAATCAAACATAACGGTTCAACTTGCAAATTTAGCATTTTATAAATGTGGGCAGTATCCCTTTAAACCTCAACAGATTTGCATTCTGACTCTTTCAAATGATAGGCAAGACCCTTCTGCATGTTTGGTGCAAATTTTGTTGAATTCAGACTATTTGATCCTATGATACAAAAGGACTGAATTAATGAGAACCCCACGAACGATGAGAGCGCAGGGTCATCTGTGTACATTTGAATAGGCTAACGTACATTTGCACATGGAACACTAATTTTACTGAAAATAGCTCTGATATCCTCAGAAATGGATTCAAGGCATCAAGTTGACAGATTCATGTAGCCCACCACCATAGAAAAAGCTCCTGCCTATTACGTAAAGCCAAAATTCAGGCAGTGAGAGACATCTGGTGGCAACAAATGAAGTGTATCCCTCAGTTACTTCATCGTTCGCAGTTAAACCTTTATGTTTGATTCCTTTATGATAACATACAACGCAATTTAGTCTTAATCTTAATATTTCAAATCCGAGCATGTCCCTTGCTTTGATTTTAGCTTACAAATAAAAAATACAAATGAAAGTAAAGGATACTTAGCGTAAGATGGAGCAATCAACTTCAACAAAGGATTAAATCCTTTCCTCCAAAGGCGTTGACATTTTCTCTAATGACTTTTCATAGACAATGAAAAAATGACAAAGGGCCCCTGGCATTTAACGCATGGGGATCAGTGAAAATAGCAGGCATTGCGCAATTGTAGGAACGTCTTGCTCTCTTTTGTGTCGCAGACCACTCTAAAGTTTACAAACATTTGTGCCTGTATTGTGTCACGGTTGTGCCATCCGCATCTTCCCGCTGTCCCAATACATTGCTGGGGTGAGTCAATGGGGACCATAGCTACGATAGAGGGCAGCACATCGTAACCAGGTCCTATACAATGGCCGCCTTTTGTGTGGAAAATTGATCAGGACCGGGATGGCAGTTTCATTTCAACAGTTTTAACCACTAGTGACACCTATTGAGGCAGTGGGCTAGGGCCCCATTGGTCAGGGCCGACCGCACAGAAAGTCCGATACTGCTACCGCACCGCATCGGCAGTTACATGTAAATGTAGTTATAACGCATTTTTCCATTAACTAAACCGCCGATAGGCACCGAAAGCACTATCGGACTTTCTGTGCGGTCGGCCCAAGACCCTGATGTCACTAGAGTTTTAGCCACAAGTGACAGCTTTTGAGACAAGGGCAATGGTCCCCACTGAGGTAAAGATACTCTCAGCCAGACTGTCGCACGCCGACAGCGGGGGTCAGACCTGGGACCTTCTGACCATAGCCAGAGACCCGAGCCACTACACCACGGCAGCACCGTATAAACCTAAAACTTATGCACTGCCTCGTCAGTCTTCACGACATTTTCCTACCAGCCTAACATCGCGGGGATCCTCGGGGAGGGGTCGGCTTTTAGCCTAAGTAAAACGAATGAATGGTATAATGGGGTCGGGCACCGCCGACGAATGACACGCATCTTAACGGGTAGCACTTCAAGTTACCACTTAGCTAACGACCCTCAATTTCTAAGAACTAACGACTCACCCAACCACTCCTTAGCACTCTGCGAAGAGGTCAATAATAAAAACAGCGAAACATGCTAATTTTTCTCTCGTTTTGCATTTGGTTCCTGATCCCGTCGCCAGGGGTAAAAGCAGTAGGAGCAGTCTGCCGCGCTTACTGCCAAAAGATGGCAGCAAAGTTCTAGCGGACCAATCCAAAAGAAAATTCTCTTGATTGGTGCTCAATCGAGCATGAATGGGTCCACTACGCATTGAATGGGGATCCTAGCTACGATAGATGGCAACACACTGAGACCCGTTCCTATACAATGGACGCCTTTTGTGTGGAAAATTGATCAGGACCGGGATGCCAGTTTCATTTCAATAGTTTTAACCACTAGTGACACCTTTTGAGGCAGTGGGCTAGGTCCGCATTGGGCCGTAGTGACTCCTATTGGTCAATTGACTAACAGCTCCCATGCGCGTTTTGTCGTCTGCTCCTGTAGGTAGCGCTGAGTTATTTTTAGAACGGGGACGTCCATTGAATGGGGAAGCCGATACAGCCATGTGGGCAGAAATGCCAAAACAAATGTTTGGCAATCGTAACGTTGACGACACCGAGCTCTCCTTAAGAGCTACCAACGATTTTTTAACCGATTAACACGTTCGTTAGTTACTGGCTAGAACTGTCATGTGCATTCTACATCAAGCTGTTTTTCATCCTCCACACAAATGGCCAGTGCACCGAAATCTAATTTACAAAACAAGTTGTCGTCGGTGCAGCTGTATCTCTACTTCAGATAGGGAGATTTGCCACAAATTTCCGTCCGGACAGGTCATGCAGATGGCGAAACATTGTGTAATATAAAGTCCAGGACTGTGTACTACCCAAGGACAGACATCCACGGGTCGGTCACTTTTCGGAGACATCTTGCAAGCTAACCGACATCACCCGAAGTAAAGTTCGGGTCTCATCGACACGCATTCGGGCTACTTCGCTGATTTCCGGAACATTCATCCTACGATTACGTCTGTCATGACGTCGTTACACAAAATTCCGACAAAATGGCGGCCGAGACCTAAGTATCCTCTCGGGGACCAGTCTAGACCACTGAGCGAATGGGAAAAACGGGTTTGAAACCAAATTAGCGGTATTATGAGTGAGAGGACGCTGACGTGAATATCTTATGGTCATGTAAACCAAAGCCCCTGTTCGACTTCGTGTGGGATTGATGGAGAGAAAGACTTATGTCATTATCATTCGCTGAATATTGCGGAGAAGCTCATGACTTCCATATTGGTCCAAAGTTGTCGGTAAGCCTGGTTCTCAAATGACGTTAGGGAATACTACTCTCTTTGTCAGTGTAGTCCACAAAGGGAGAAACTTCTATCTTCTTGGGATGAATCTTATTGCCACACTCTTATGATTTCAGAAAGTGCTTACGTTCTCCGACGTTACAGTACCGTACATTTTATAATACACTATCTGAATACATTAGTGCTCTGCCTTACTAATGTGAAGTCAGTTGGTCAGGCCGATTGCTTTGGGTAGGCCTATCAACCCAATCTTTTACATTCTGCATTTCTGAACATCCGTTATCAACACATACACTTGCCTATGAGGTCCAATCACAAACGACAAACTACTAGTATGATGTAGAGAATCTCTCAGGTTCGAACCCGCGACCATTCTTACCTTTGCAGAACTTCAAACCTGGGTCACACGTGCAGGGGGTTTCTTCGTCGCTACAGCACGTGACCCCACTGGGAAACGTCACGGGAATACATTGATAGAACGCATGCGCAGTTGTGCATAGGACCACGAGTGTGACCAACGTGCATATTGCAAACGACTTCATCTGCAAGTAGAAGTGAAAACCATTAATTTGATACAGTGCAAAATGAGATATGAGAATGTACAATGTACTTGTAATAGGATTTAGTGTGCATACTGTAAAATCACATTTAATAGGTCAGGTTGACAGGTGCCAAAATCAATCAGTAGGCCAGTATTATCATGTTTTGAAGTAGGGTCCTTTAGCTCTGCTAATCCCTTTAACAGGGTAAAAACTGAACAGGCAATAGCTACGGTTATACCTGTTGAAAATACCCGTGTTTTTCCAGACCCGTGTCAAACCCGTGTGTGCGAAAATCCCGGCGAGAGGTCACACCACTACATTGTAGTTAAGTAGCCCGGCGACAGGTGCGCTGCATGCACTGACTCTTCGGTCATTTCTGTATTGGCACACATTGTTGGTGGCGCGAAAACGAGGTCACTTAATGGCGGCGCCATCTGTAGCCGTGCTAAGAACTAAGAAAAACACGGGGATTTCGAAAAACACGGCGAGCTTGCCGTGTTTCAAAAACCCGTGTTTTTCAGACACGGGTTTCTTGAAGCCCGGCAATTCATAGGTGTGACCGCAAAAAAAAAACGGGGATTTTATGTACTGTAATCACGGCTATAATAGGCGATTCCATAGAACTTGATTATTTCAAGTGTTGATTGGCCTCGTAAACGCGATTTTGTAGTACATGTACATAGATTGGTTCCCGATGTCACCGTTAGGATTTACTGAGATCGGTATCGCCTGCCTTCCAGTAAGACCTGATTGGCTGAAACACAGTCGATTCAACCAATCAGCGCGTTTTCGTTTGCCGAGTTCGGCCGATCACGTGATATTAGACAGCCGGAAATATTGCCATGTACTCGTGTGCCACTGTGTCAGAGAATTCCAGTGTGAAATTTCCACTGGGGTTGTAAAAAGCCAACCGAATACCTGAAATTGTGGACTAGGACATTGTTATTCAAAACAATACAACTAGTAATAAATTTAATGGCAACTTCGTGTGAACTTGTGCATTAGTTTTAATGGTGTTAAGGAGAAATCACCAAGACAGAGACGAATGCAACCGTCAATTTTAAATGATTCAAATTGTTACGTTTCTGTAGTAAAGCGGTGTAATAGTCAGAAAATAATCAACTAATGCATTTATAATGTGATTAAGGTAACTCTATCCATTATTTTTTTTCTCGACAAGAATGGGGAATTAAAACTAAGTGTCATGTTCAATAAATTTGGGTATATTTTTGACGCGCCTCCGGTACTCGGCACAAAAGGAAATGGAATAATTACGGTTATTTTTTGAATATTTCATGTTCTTGGTGTAATGGAATAAGATTTTGACGCCGCTATATTCTTTTCGATGTCATTATTGACAATAATTGAGAAAAATACTTCTGTGTTGGTAAATAAATGCAACGTTAGATTGCAAGCAGCAGGGAGCGACGTAGATGCCTGAGCCTTCCGTTGGCAGGTTTTACAAATTTTACACACGAAATTTTAGTTTGCTTCGAATGATGTTACCTGATGACGTCATAAAGTCACAAGACTCAGCGTATTTGTTTCCGATGCCGTCGCCAGGGGGAGAACAGGGCAGTAGCTAGCTTTTTTCGATAGGGGGGCATTTTAAGCAGATGTGCTCAACGGACGTGGGCTTTGCCTTCGAGCACCGGTGGGGCCGGTTTTGTGGGGGGTGTGGGGGTCCTCCCCCAGAAAAATTTTGAAAATTAAAAGCTCTGAGATGCGATTTGAAGTCAATTTCCTGTGCTCTGAGACACGAACAATTATGATCTTTTCAAAAGATCATAATTGTCCCATTTGATTTTGCTGAAAAAATCTTTTTTTTTGAACAACTGGGCTGGCCCCCCCCCCGTCCCTATGCTAGATACGACCCTGGAGAAGACATCGATATCGGCTGAACCTGGCTAAACACACGAGCACAAATCTCACGAGGAACGGAGATGCTATATGGTGTAGTAGCGTTTTTAGAAGAATTTATCTTAGTCAGAGCGCCACCTGGCTGCTGTAGGTTGTTGGAGGAGGGCGGCCTGAAGAATGACAACAAACTTATGGGTGGTGAGTATGATTTTGCTC
>NMRB01001009.1:112592-124045 GCA_002633025.1 Notospermus geniculatus | reverse complement strand
CCTTAAAGTTACGGGAGCTTTGTGAATAAGGTCCCTGGATTCCACAGGCCTATAGCTAAGGATAACATTGTGAAAGCGCTTTCGCATTGTATCAAATACTTTTGACTTCGCTTACAGATGAGGTCCGTTGTTGTATGCGCATTGGTCACACTCGCGGTGCTATGCACAGTTGCGCCTGCGCAAGATGTCGAGCCATGTTTTACAGCGAGGTTTCCAGGCGCCACGGAACCGTGCTGCAGCGACGAATATTTGCCGTGCACTTGTGCGCCTTTGAAATTTTGCAAAGGTAAGAATGGTCGTGGGTTCGAATCTGAGAGATTTCGGGCATCCGAGTTTGTCGTAATATAGTGGTAGGCCTATTCCATAGACAAATGCATGTGTTGATAGAAGACACGTACAGTTGTGCTCAAAAGTTAGTGAACTCCACCATGTACACAATCGTAGTGTACAAACTGTTTTATTGGGGAGGTTCCGAAATAAAACGATAAGCCAACACTTTGCGACAACGTTATTTTTCATACTACACATTAACCAGATTTTGCATTGCATTTTCGGTACAAAAATAAAGTTGTCGTTAACGTTTACGTTTATCGTTTGTTTTCGAAACCTCCCTATTGTAAGGCCACGAGATACAACACTGATGTTTCATGATGTTTTCAGACTCTATTTATTTATTGAACTGAATGATGATATGTACAATGAATAAAGTGATTCAAGATGGCGCCCCTCAACAGAGCAAGGACTCCAGATACAATTATGACAATTATTGACTGCTTCAGACAGCTTTACAATAAAACAATAGTTCGAATACAGCATGATTATGCATGTTATGTGCATTACGCACTGGGTCTACTAATTTTTTAGCACAACTGCAGAACAGTAGCAGCTGGTGTTCTTCAGACTAGAGGCCCTCGGCTTCCAACTACAGTTCATTCCACTTCCCAATGGCGCGAGGTTTATCAACGATAGTTCCGCAACGGCTGGGTCAAATTTGACGAAACATACGTCAATCGACTCGTCTTTCTTGCCGGTATCTTTCTGCTATCTTCATTTTTCGCGTAAGGCCGACATAACGGATCCCTTTCTCAAAACCCATCGCCATGGTGTTCAGTGCAGTTTACACGTGCGCGATGCATTGCGTCATGACCGCCATTTCGGCCGTCAACACAAACTGTGATTTGCGAAGGAACTTTTTTCTGTCACGTTTTGCGGGAAAATGACAGTGATGATGGCTGTAGCGCCAAAAAAGACAAATCGATGGATGTATAGTATGTCAAATTCGGCGCAGCCGTTGCGGAGCTATCGTTGATAAACCTCGCGCCACTCGGAACTGGAATGGAGAGTACATGTCAGTATTTCAATTCTTACTAGCGGATGTTTTCTCTCAAGTGAAGATTAAGTCCTTATAGGCTACCTTAAACTTGACGTTGCGTAAACCCATGTCCATTGTGATATCTTATTGTTTTTACGTTCCAGACGTATACGAAACAGCCAAATTTAAACGGCGTCGTCGTGCTGTCCTCAGTTCCGATGATGGAAACCTGAGTTAGAGACCCCCCCCCCGTAATTTGTGTAGTGTGTGAGTTTTACCCTTTGCAATCCGATAGTTTTATGTTCTGTGCTCAGAAGGCGCCGAGGAGACGATTTGACCAATGTTACACGCAACTGTAACAAGACAAACTGATGACGATTAGTCACCAGCTATAACACAAATCACACCACAGGCCAACCTCGTTCCCAGGGGTCGTTCGCTTTCTGACATTAGGGAGGTTTCGCAAGCGCCCGGGTAGGCCATACAACGACGTTTATCTATTGTTTGGGTATACCCACACAATAGATAAACGTCGTCGTAGGGCCTAACCGGGCGCTTGCGAAACCTCCCTATTATGGCGGACGCTTCACCAACCCCTGGAATCAGCTTTGGTTTTAAACCGGGATCTTAGATCTAAGTATAGGTGGCAGCACCAGTCAAAATAATTAATCTAAAATACTTATTTGTGCTTTTTAAAACTCTTTATACAAAAAACCTTGATATTGGTAACCTTTTGATTTAATCCAGAATATTTTGAAAATTTGTTTGGGTATATTCTTGGGTATATTTGTCGATTTTTCGTCAACCAATCAAATGCGGCGTTGAACCCAGCTGATTCCAGGGGTTGGTGAAGCGCCCCATATTGTCAGAAAGTGAACGACCTCTGGGAACGAGGTTGACCGCAGGCATGAGGTTTTGTTCAACAGCAATAAACACATAAGGTAATCTTCTGTGACAACTGCTTTGGTTACCATTCCCCACTTGTGTAATTTTTCTGCCTCTAAAGGTTTGTAAATGTCGTCTGATTTTTTAACTAGCCATTCTGTTTTTTAACTAGCCATTCTGGTTTTTTTTCAGATGTTCTGGAATCATGGAGTCGACTACACAAGCTTCAGACGTCACCTCAGTGTAACATGGTATATTCGAAGGCAAGATCGGCAGTTTGTTGTAGAACCGGTGTAACGTTTTTCAGTGTGGCCAGAGTGCCGTGACGTTACAATAGATTGACGGAATAAGGCGCGACACACAGAGAAACAGTGAGTCTGTTTCCCAGTGTGTTCCAAACAATGGGAGTCACACAGAAAAACGGCCACACTGAAAAACATTACACCCGCTACCATGTCTTCACTTTTACTCCGGGGTTATCTCAGTCATGAAATAAAAGATTCTTTATTGACAAAATCGACCATAAGGTTGCGTTTTTCCTTTATTTTTATTTTACTAGTTTTTACGAAAATGCCAATGTGTGAAAGGGTTAATCCCTCTTTTCTCATCCTGCAGCCGGAAAAAGTGGCCAGGATCGAAGCCTTTCAAAGACCATTTCCAAGGCAAAGCTGTGTTTTTTCTGTGTAATAACCTCATTTTTAATACCTTCGCTTTGATCTAAACAAGTTCGTAGCCTTCAGTTCATAACGATTTTCGAGTTACTGTTTTCTTTCAATAGGAATTGCGCCGGTGAGAAATTCGATAGTCGGTCAATAGCCAAGTATCGGCCTGGATGAAACGAACTGAAATTTATTTATTTTCCCATAGCTTGTTTATTGCACATCCAGTGACTTGGTCAAGATCGTCTTACATGTACATAAACTCTCTATCATGCCAAGTTGAAAGTAGGCCGCGGTGCATTAATGTATGTATTCCAGACAAATTGCACAGGCGAGATGTATCAATACACGTTGAGACAGAGATTGGACCCGATGATTTTTGCTTGAATCGTATGACGTCAATGGACGTGAAAATTGCAATAATGAAAGATATACTGCTCCGTTCAAGTGTGCAATATGCAGTAATCTCTTTTCTTGGTTACATACGGGTTACTATTACCGGGCTAAAGTGGCGTATTTGGCGAAATTAGTTTGTTCAACATTGTTTGCTCTGTCCTTGGCCTTCTACGTCGAACTCCCTGCCAAACCTGCGGAATAATATCTCGTGGTATGATGTTGTTTTATTTAAGATATTGTTTTATTCAAGATTATAGGGCTTACAATTACAGGGCTGAAGCATGGGTGCATCATTACATTATCCTGTTTTGGGAGAATCGAATTGCCGCTACAGAAAGAACGTACTGATATCATTAAATATAGAAAACACCTGCGCGGATTCGTGAACTCCAGATGAATGATAAAATAAATGCAGACTCGGGTCTCCTTTTACATGTACCAAATATGCAAGTGTTTGTCATATTTGGTTCCTACGGTGGCCCATAGAGCTCATTGGTGAAAAATATTTCCATTTGCATTATTTCCGAGGTTTGGTTATTTTTCTTGGCGGTTTGTAAAATTTTTAGAAGTTCTCACCGCGGTGAAAACGTCTGGGAGACCTTCCCCAGAAAAATTTTGGAAATTGGAAGCTTAGAGATGCGATTTGAGGTCAAGATCCTGCACTCTGAGACGGACGAAGACGATTTAGCGAATCACCGAGGGCCGTATGCACCAAACGAAGATTATCTTGAACTACGGTTGAGCCACAACTTTTCAATTGTTCAGGTTTACCAGACCATGATGTGACAATGGAAAAGTTGTGGCTCAACCTGAGTTGAAGATAATCTTCGTTTGGTGCATACGGCCCTGAGCTCAGTCACGAGCTTAGATCAAAGTGTCCATACAACCACTTCCGACTCTAGTAAAGATGTGTAAGTTTAATTTTCTTGGTGGAAAGTGTTGTCAGAAATTCCCAATGCACCTATTGCCTCAACGTTTATTTCTCTGTTAAGACTGCTCATGAAACAACCGAGGTGTAATCCAATAAAAGTAAGACGGTAAAAAGGTGAATAGAAAGTGACGTTTATTAATGCGTGTAATTGTAAGTGCCCTCGCTTTGAAGGTTTTCTGCCTTTTTGCCAGTTCTCAGCGTTTAAGACGTAATATAATTGTGCAAAAAAATACCCTGGGTTATTTGTGGCACTTTTCTAATTATGACGTAAGTGGTATATGAAAGAAAGGGTTCAAAACCTAGCGTGCTCTGAGATACAAAGTCAGTTGGATACAGAATTTTTGGTCTCAGAATAAAGCATACTATAACAACTCTTGCTTTCCGCCATCTGTCGCCGTGCTAAGAACCAACGAAAACACGGGGATTTCGAAAAAAACACAGCGAGTTTGCCGTGTTTGAAAAACCCGTGTTTTTTAGACACGGGTTTCTTGAAGCCCGGTGTAACGTCTCTCAGTGTTCCCCGTATTTCTGTGTTTTTCTTATTGTTTCCCTCCTGACGGATTAAGCGGCAACTAACCCAACAATAACCATTCTAGGCCGCGTCTATTGTTGGGGAACACTGAGATACAAAAACACTCACCTATGTTACACTTGCAATTCACAGGTGTGACCGCAAAAAAAACGGGGATTTTATGTAGTGTAACCACGGCTAATGTTTTCTGCATCTGTTTCACCAACTGCTTTTGCCAAATGACCCGTCAACACACTTCTCATTTGTAACACACATAGAAACCTCTTGAGTCCAGTTTTTAGCTTCCTAAACGTTCCTCCACAGAATCTCGTTCGTGACCTGTCCTACACCCCCACCTGCGGGAATTGTCATGACGCATTTCGTACTGTGACCACAAATGTCAAGAGAAATGAGATAATTAGCCCCTTGACCGATGACATTGCTAGGATACTCGGGGAACGTAGAATACTTCTTGGTGTAATGGATCGAATGCTTTTTCAGTATGATATGTAATGTGTGTTCCGTTGGGTTTGAAGTTGACTGCAAAAAAACACACCACAGCAGGTGTAATATCTGTCAGTGTATTAGTAAGCCAGTGTTCCCCTCACAAAAATTATTGTTGGCAAAATTAGCAAGGTTTAGAAATCAAACGATAAACATACACTTTACGACAACGTTGTTTTTCGCACTACACATTAACCACATTTTATACTGATTTTCGGTACAAAAATAACGTTGTCGGTAACGCTTACGTTTATCGTTTGATTTCTAAACCTCCCTAATGGTAGTGAGAGTAAAGGCCCCTTCAGGGCTGATTCATACTCGCTTGCGGACCGTCAAGCGCATGAAACTGATCGCAGGTTTCCACGACGTGAATGTGCACACGCAGTGAAATTGATCATAGTCGGCGCAAAATCCGGACGGAGTATGAATCAGCCTTCACACCAAAACCGCACCGCGGGCCGCGACGGCGAAAAACGGCGCGCGTTCACCGCCGGGAAAATAAGTTCAATGGATTTTCAATAAATGGGTCACAACAAGCACGTGCGGCAAAAAATGACACGCGCTCGCCGCCGCGTCGCCGCCCGAAATAACTTTTGTAGTTATCGAGTGTGCTTGCCCCGAAAAATGCACGCCTCCCGCAGCTTTTCACGCGGGAGGTGTGGCCCCTGTATGTGGGCGGAAACCGCGGCGTTTTCCGCGGCGTTCAACGCGCGTTTTTGGTGTGCAAGGACCTTTACACACAGTTTTGTTATTATGGCATACCACAACTTTTATCCGATATCAGGCCTTGCTAAATTTTGAGAATTGTTTTCAATCGTTTTTAGTTCTGTATTGATCTAATCTGTTGTCAGGCTGATAGTGAACAACATGTTGCCCGCACACCGCTCAGGCCGCTTTTCCACGAGGCGGTGCGGACGCGGAGACGGTGCCGGGCGCGGGTGCGGGCGTTGTGTTTCCACGAAACGGGCACAGACGAGGTAGTTTTCGCGCGGGTGCGGGTCTTCGGTCGGTGGAGCCTGTTTCAACTTCCATCATTTCTTTATTACCAGGGGAATTCCCAGAAAATGACGGAGTAAAGGAGTAAAGAAACCTCAATGCAAATCAAACATCTGCTCGTCCTGTTGAAAATCTTGTTGAAAGAGACTTTCTTCTGCATCATTCAGCTACTCCATGGATTCTCCAGGGATACTATCACCCAACTCGGGTGTTCCACAAATGAACGCACCGCATAGCATGCAAATAGTTTAATCAATCTTCTGTATACAGTTATTTCAACCTTCAATAACACCATAATGGTTTCAATAGACTACAACTTAGACATCATAAATTGCGTTATATACAACGGGAATGAGGGATTTGAGGCGAATTAACGACCTGAAGGTCGTCGAGATGAGTGTTTTCTTTTGTAATGAACTTAGACAAGTCCTTGGGCTGTTAGAGTAAGGGCAGTGGAAGCATCTTCTCCCTCACCCCCGGAGTCCCTAAAATCCCACAGTGTGAAAGGAATGGCAGTCCTAGAAATGCAAGTCCGAGTTGCAATAGTCTGCTATTGTAAGGTTATAATCAAATGGCCATGATTTCCATACCCATTTTAAACAATGTACCCAGACTTAGATTCTTTGGGGACTTCGATTCCTGCCACATCTCATGTGATAGCGATTTACTCATGTGATAGCGATTTATGACGAAAATCTCAAACATAAACATTCCTACCCTTCTTCAACTGGTGGTGACGGGGAAAAAACAACTGAAAATGCAATGCCTGGTCCGGCAGTGCAGTATTTGACAAATCAAATTAGAAATGGCATATTTTTTATATGTTGACCTCATCGCGGACATTTGACAAATCAAATTAAAAATGGCGGTTTTTTTGCAAAATATTATGACAAACGCAGAAAAATGTGCAAAAGTTACAGTCAAGAAAGAAGTTAGGCCCACTCGATTTATAAGCCCTCCCCGACGTAACATCTACGAGATTTGCCCCTTACCTGATGGTGAACAACTGCACCTCAAAGATAAAATATAAGTCCAACTTTAAATTTCCCGCTTTTCTACTTCAGGGATTGTAGTTAGGAGAATTGTTTCATCGGGTACTAACTTCGTTACATCTTCTCCCTGATGTAACAAAACTTTTGTTATATCAGGGTCACTTGTGTTGTGCATTTTAATAAAGTTGTGAAAGAAACAATTCTTCTCTCGTAACGTAGATTTGTTTTAGAATTGCTTATTCGTCCCTACTTTCCTAATAGCGTCGCTAAAAAAGCATGCATTTGTAACGAAATTTGTGCATCTTTTCGCTTTGTGCTTGTTATGTATTACACATGTCATATTTATTAAAGCCTTTTCTTTCAGCTAAATCAATTTCTCCTTAATTACATCCACTCTCTTAATTAGGTCCAGCAACCATCCGTGGTGCTTGGACACTATTCTTTCCTTAATTGCTCACTCATCCTGTCTATACAGGTTAGTTCCACATTCGGGTTTCAGCTCAGTCTTTTCCAGAGTTTCAGATTGTAAAGTTCCACTTGAAAAAGACCCCGGTTGGGGTCGAAAATTCGTGAATTCTGGAGATTGACTTCTTGCTTATTATCATTTTGTGTGTCAATTTTGTGCTATTCTGTATCTTGCATTTGTAACAAAAGTGTGTATTGTATTGCACTTACCTTATGGGCTTAGACACGCCTGACCTTACAACCGAACAGTATCCGAGTTCAGAGCTCCTCAGTAGCTGACAGCGACCTCACCAAATGCCTTCCAAGACAATGAAAATGAACAGACCACGTTGGCTTCTTGAATGTGGGCGGAGAACACAGCGCGCATGCGCAGTAGGAAACACGGTCTTGTCGTTTCACGCTGTAATTTGATAATTGCAGCAAAAATTCGGAAGAAATTTCTCAAATTAAGATGGTATTATTAAAAATTGAAATAGATGCATCGCGTTTGACATGCATTAGGAAATATTATCCGTTCTGATTCCGAGGTCACGTTAGATAGCATATTTTCTGCGGAGCTGCTGTGTATAATATGCTTCGTAGCCTTTGTATCTTTCCCATCATTCACTGAACCCGTACGAAGCATGTATGTAGTGATTTCTCCGCTGTAGCCCAACTGATGTGGCATTTTATAAAATCTCATCGGATTTCTACAGCCATGTGAAGCATTATGTTTTCCCTATATCGCGGTCGAACGACACTCGGGGGTATTTAGGCAGACGAATATTGACATTGCTGTCCGAATACAAAAGAGTACGACGGCGATACTCTTAAGAAATGTAGGGTAATAAGAATCGTCCCATAGCCTCTGCTTGGAGCGCTTCGTTGTTGCTGATGCGAGGGTGAAGTTTGAAGTATCACCAAAAGAGGCGCTGATGACGCCTGTGCAATCAGAAGCCAGTACCTACACAATCTGAAGAGGTCGCCACCGTCGTTCCTCGGCTGAGGCCTCTGAAAACGGCTAAACCCAGCACAAGATTCTTGTGCTCATCGTTTTTACAAATTATTTTGAAAAAGAAATCGTACCAAACATTAAAATTTGTTCCAGTATTTGTAAAAATACTACTATTTTAACGTTTCGTTGAGTATTCAATGTTTTATTAGGGAGTTTTCGCAAATCTGACGAAAAACGAAGTACGAAATACGAAATTGGACGTCATAGCCATGACGTAATGTATTTCAGGAAATGGCTGGTACCACAAATATCGCCTGCTGCAAGAGCATCTTTTAGCGTATGACGTTAGAACGACAGAGGTACGGTGTATATTAAACTTTGAAATTTATCTTTCGTTTCCACTTCGTTGATACGAATTGGAAATTTAAAAATTCAAGATGCGACATAACTCTTTCGATCTTACATGACATGCTAAAAGACGCACTGGCAGGAGGGACATTTGTGGTACCAACCATTTCCTGAAATACAGTACGTCGTGGATATGACGTCCAATTTCGTATTTCGTACTTCGTTTTTCGTCAGATTTGCGAAAACTCCCTATTAAGGAACAAAGTACGAACTCTTTCGAATCCCTACGCAATTGCTTATGCAACGGTCAGAAATTCATCCGCCTTGAACAATGCATTTTTGCACTGTGCAAAAGTAGTACCGGTCTAGGCATTTCCAAAGTTTAATGTGGCATTGTTGAACTCTGGGTACGAGATTGGTACTGACAGTCGAGCCGACGCCGCCGTAAGATACAAGTATGTGTTGATTGGCGGAAAAGCCTTGAGCGTGTCTAAAGCGGGTGATCCACTGTTGCGATTTTGGCTTGAGACGGGGTTGCGTTCCCTTGCGATTACCTTATAAGGACTTCCGATTGCCATATAAGGTAACCGCAAGGGAACGCAACCACGTCTCAAGCCAAAATCGCAACAGTGGATCACCCGCTTTAGGCACAGGTCGCAATGATCATCCGTCGCTATGGCCCCGAAGTGGTGCTAAGAGCGGATGACTGATTGGCAAGCAAATTCGGCGCCAATTCTAACACGCACTAGCGACGCCTATTGGTCATCTTCTGAGAATCGTTTGAACTGATAAACAGTTTCGTAGCGCGGGTAATACAGTCTTGCTTCACGTATCTTTTGAATCTCAGCGACAGAAACTGTGAATTTTTTTGCTGGTTTTTGACACTAAAATAAATAATTTATTGCATGATGGCGAATACGTTTTTTGACATTTAACTAAATACAATACATGAAAGAAGCGATAGTTCGATTTAGTGACAAAATTCTATACAATCAACACCAAGGATGGGTTAATCCGTCAGATACTCCCTCCAAGATCCTGGGCAGGGTCCTTTCTTTGTCCCTTTGATTATGTCTGCGGTGTGCTCCCTTTTTTAGCCTCCACGAAGTGCGTGTTTGTCTATGACGTCATATTTTTTCATGCCAGACTGACGTGGTCATTTATTTCGTATCCTGAACATATATCGTCTCGACACCTCACTAGCTAACCACGTGATCCCCGCTTCAATCATAGCCTCGCAAAGGGTCTGAATGGTAGCCGCGTTCCCATTGGCTCGATGCCAACGTTCCAACATTAGGTACGCGGCTTCCCATTGGTTGCCAAGTGTCTTCCGCTCAACTTTCATAATCTCAGCCTCGATTTCGGATAACGTTCGTGGGTGTTGATAGGGAAGACTTCTCGCGAGATCGCGCCACCTGTGCCCGATATGAGTCCGTATGTATAAGAAGGCGTCATGAAGATCTAAAAAAAGAGTACATTATAAATTTTAATGTGTCAGTGGTGTCGCACTTTTGATTGAATGCTTTTATGCACATAAGACTTTGGATTATCACCACTATGGGATTTAATACTAAAGATTAATGCATTAGTGATGAAATTGGTTTTTAACAATTATAAAGCAATACGTGTTTTGCATACATTGTTTGTGCATGACGAATTACGCAGGTAAAATCCGCAACGATGCACTGTAAATGTCAGGCAGTCTAGGAAAACCCGTCGGATTCGCATTAAGGAAAGTGTTAATGGCCTTGGTGAACCCGCACATTTCAATAGCTGATATACTAGTTCGTAACAGGTAAACAGTAGCAGATCAATGCACAGGCAATCTGACAGCCCGTGTTGATCATTCAGCGACATCCAACGGGCAATCCTTGAACGCCGCACAAATATTGAGGATTCAGTTAGTTTCAGGCCGGGGGAAGCGTAACATACGAGATGGCCACTTCTCTCCAACTGCTCTGAACGACTGGAGTTGAAATTACTAGGCCTGCTGATAAGTCCTGTTAGGGGGTACCACACTACTATTCATTTGTCTTCAATAGCGTTAACGGTAGTGTTACCGTTTGCGGGATGATCCCTAACACTCTTTAAAACAAAGATTCTGAAAAATGTGGGCTTTTCGATTAATTACCTGTACCATAGGCCAGCAACGGCTCTTGAAACTTCGACTTTGGTCTTGGTGAAAGGTTTTCCTCCTGCGGCTTGGAGGATGGCGCTAGGAATATCATGTTAGGGACAGGCGAGTACTTAGCTGGTGTGGTTTGCAAGAATATCTTCTTTGGAGTGACCGCATCGGGTGACTTCGACCCTTCCTTTGGAGCCGGGCCCTTACCTAAAACGTACACCTTGTGATGAGTTTGTTGATTGATTTAAAAAAATGACATGTTGCAGACATCAATGAATTTGAATGTACATATGTATTAAAACGATATTTCAATAATTCAAAATTTTACACAATGAGTGGAGTCTGCCTTTAAGTAAAGAGAAAATCTGAGCCAGATGCAAAAAGCTGGGACTATG
>NMRB01001009.1:82251-105739 GCA_002633025.1 Notospermus geniculatus | reverse complement strand
AACCAAACCAAGGTTTTTGTTTTTACTTGAGGACTTTTTCTTCCTTTTCAGACCGAAGGGAACGGCAGCGACGAAAAACTTCAACGAGTTCTGACTGAGATCAGAGAAATCAAACGGAGTCAGCAAGAAATAATCTCACGGTAAGCTGTCTGCATTGTGAAATTATACATTGTATTATAAGCTTTTTGATTCCCCATTACTGGTGAAAACTTGGTAGACTTTCACGAAACAAACTTCAAGAAAATGTAAAACTGGTGTCCTTAATTTTTTGGGCAAGGTTGTACGACCCTACATGTATTTTGAAATTTTGTCTAACGGTGTTCCATAGCATTTTAATTACATTGTACATGTACATTGACATATTAGCCAGTCAGATGCATTATATGGAAAATAACCAAATCGGATAGAGTAGACGTTTGACCAATCGGTGCGTCAGCAGTAAGAGCCAATCAGAGGGATTTTTCTTCCTATGTTTCTTTACAGGAAAAATAAAGAGATTTTTGAACTGGAAAGACGTTTGGAGGGTGCCAAAGATTCGGAACTCCAGCTTCGGGAAGAAGTGAAAATACTGAAGGTAAAATTGACAAGACATATTTCGGTTGACATAAGGCAATTGATCGAAATTATAAAGAAGCGCCTAAAAAAATTAAGGCCAGTTAAAGGAGCACGGTATTGGATCTCAAATGCGTTATTTGACTGCCGACGTAGAGGGAGCCAGCTAGCGGCAGTACGACAAACTACAAAATGCATTACAAAATGTACGCAGTAAATCGGGTCATTCGCCGAAACGTAGTTAGTCCCACGGGTTGGAGAGTGGCGCCCGTTGTCGAGAAAAAGCGGCAATACCGTGCCCCTTTAAGACTAACGAAAAACTGCTTCTTTCCTTCAGGACTCTTGTCGCCGGACTGGTGATAGGGACCGGCTGCATTCCAAACTGGAGCACGAAAAGCTAAAGGAAACCGGCAAAGTAGACGTCGAGACCACGTTAGACAATCTTCTTAGTAGCAACAGTGAGACCAGGCACAAAAGTGAGCACGGATCCTTGTTCAAGACGTCTGACAGGCTTGAAAAGCATAGATGGCGTTCAGGAGAAAGCCTTCCGCATGGAGACAGGACTGATGAAGGCAGTTTATCGGGTACAAAGGGATGGGTGTCAAGATTTGGCGATTCAGAGCGAAAGCACGGCGGACGTTTTAGGAATGGCGGCGTCCACTCTGCCGAGGGGAAGAGAAAGCATTTCAAAAGTGATGATATTTTTGGAGGAATGGAGGGAACAAGACACAAAGGTTTTGGGGATAGGGCTCACCATTTGGAGGGCCAGAGGACTGGCGGAAGGCTTCACGAGAAAGCGGGGCAGAAACATTTTGAGACTGTGAGCGACTCCAGGAAGAATGAACATGAGGACACTATGAGGAAAGGTTTTGGAAGGGACTCATCGTCTTGGCACCATGAAGATGATGAAGTTAAGTCGAAGGGTCACGGTCATGATACAGGACTGGCTGACCGAAACGGGCGGAACGGTGCGAGCTTGACAGGCCGTTTGGGAAATCGTCCGCGGGTGAATGATTTGTTTCCAAATCGTCCATCTGGTCTGAATTCGGGGACGGGGTATTTTGGTCGCGGATCGAATAACCTCCCTCCTCCTCATTTGTCGCGAAAGATTATAGAAGGTAGGAAGAGGATTAAAGCATATTTTGGAAATGATCATATTCCGATTAGCTTGTCGGATGACAAGCACGATGGCCAAAGTTCAAGGTCGAATGAAAAGTTGGGGAAATCCCCGGATGAGAAAGTTAACATCACAGCAATTAAGAAACTTACCGTGAAACCTGGTATGGGGGCCGAAGGCAATCATAGTACAGAGACTACGACACCAGCAAAGAATGCCACTCACGGCACGACTGGAAATGGTACCGTCAACTCCACAGATTATCGCGAAGCTATTCCCAAAATCCCAAAGGGTGGCGTTAGGAATTTTACAATGATACTACATCCGTTAGTAGACAAGAAGACCCATGGTGCTGGGGAAACGGGCAAGGAGTCCAAAAAGGGTGGTAGTAAGAAGGGTGCGCATCACGCTTCAAAGGATCACAAGAACTCGAAAACGTAAAGCGATGGACACAAAGAACTGCTCACGTTGCGTTCTCACACAAGCCTTATAAACTATGTCCTGTTCAATTCAGCCACTGTTAAAAATTATTAATTTTACAGTTTGTAGTAATTTTGCAGTAATTTTACAGAAAGTGCCTGCAGCAGAGTCCCCAGCACTTCCTGTAAATTTACGAAGGGGCGTATTTTAGGACGTTCCTTAATCATAAGGTCGACCTTAAGTCTATTGTAAAACCATCGAGAACAATAGATTTAAGGTGGACCTTAATGTTAAGGAACATTCTAAAATACGGCCCATAATTTTTTAATGGTATGATTCATGTTTTCCTGTATTGGTTGGACTCCATTGGACACCCCATTATGATACTTTCTGAGAGCAGTATGAAATATACCGGTACATGTAATTTGGTCAGCCTCCAGTCAAGTATCTGTTAACATTTATTTAAGTCTGTAGTTTTACAGATCACTCTGTAATTTTACAGATCCTCAGTGCTGGGGACTCTGCTGCACAGATTTTCTGTAAAATCTTCTGTTATTTCTAACAGTGTAAAAGTGGCTGCTCCACGGGAGAGTTTTCTCGAGCGAGCAGGCTCTCTATGGAAAACTCACCCACAGAAAACTATGGGCGCCGTTTGTGTGATTGGTCAAAGCATAATCGGGAAGGGTACCAGCAATGATGCATTATCCATTGAGAGCCAGCTCGTGCAAGAAAATTCTCACGTGGAGATGCGGCTTAAGGAGTTAAGGGATTTTTCGCAAAGCCCTCGAAACGCCAACGCAAACGCAAAACCCATTCTTCGATGCCACGAAGAGAGCACCGAGCAATAGGACGGACGTTGGCGTCGGCGTTTCGGGGGCTTTGCGAAAACTCTCTATTGAGCAACGCAGGAACCTGCACGTGGATGATCCAAGTTGGTTTCCCAAAGAAATGATTGAACTCTGCTGTGTTTCAGAAAAGCCGAATTTATTAAATGTACACAATATTACTTGAATTTACAGTGGTCACATTTGTATCATTCTACATGTACCAGGTCATTAGAGAACTAGTGTATGCGTATAGTCCATACATGCGTTGCAGTGCACTACGAAAGTACTACGAAAGCATTACATGTATCTAGGTTTTATTTTCACATGGCTCACTCGGGATGTTTTGGGGAGATCATATATGCCTGGGCCACTCCATGAACAAATATCACTGTACCTGACGACAAATTAAAATTATGCACAAGTGCATAATTTATGTAGGCTATGACACTTTTATGAACATTTGAACATCCCTCTCTCAATCTGTGCCTGCATCAGAAAAACAAATGGCTCACCTACGACCCCCTGCCTAAGGGTGGTATGAACAGGACGAACATGATTTGAAACCAATCAGGAAACTTCCATCCACAGTAGGCCTACCTAGTGAGGAGACAAAATGTACAGCGTAGTTCTCTATTGTCAATGTTGGTCCTGTACTGGATAGAAAGCTGTGTTGATGGGCCTGTACACTCACTGTGCATTCACTGTACGAATGAGTAGGCCCTATTTTGGGGGGGGGGAGGGCAAAGCCCCTGCCCCTGCCCCTTCCCCAAATACATGTAAGTCCATGTTCTCTATACTGTCTGTGCCATCGGATCGCCCTCGGACGCATCGTCCTCCTCCTCGGCTGTGTTCTCCGTCGAAGCGGTCTGGAGCAGGAGGATGTTTCCCATTACAGTTGTCGCACCTCTCTCAACAGAAGCGGACTTGCCCTTCTCCATCCTACGCCGAGAGTGATGAACTCTGATCATATCTTTCACCTCCTTGTTCGACGCTTCATCAGCTGGTACCCTCCCACGCGAATTCTTCGCAGTCGATTTCGCGCCCCGCTGTAGCAGCATTTCCACGATGTCTGGATTACCTCCCCTAGCTGCAGCATGAAGCGGGGTATCCCCGGAGAGTGCGACCTTTATGTTAGCATCGGCTCCGTGTTTGAGTAAACTCTTTACGATGGCAGCATGACCGGCCACAACAGCCATGTACAGCGGTGTTGCACCTTCGGTGTCCTTTGCGTTCGGGTTCGCTTTATTCCCCAACAAGACTTCCACCATTTGTTCACTTCCTTCAAGGGTTGCATTATGGAGCGGCGTCCGCCCAAACGATCCCTTGATGTTCTTTCTAGCCCCCTTCGCCAGGAGCACCTTAATGACACCAACATGACCACCCCTGATTGCTTCGAATATGGGCGTCTCGCCGTCTCGCTTGGTGGCATCAGGGTTGGCCTTCTTGTCCAGCAGAGCACGACAGATTCCAGCAAAGCCTCCTCGGGCCGCAATATGAAGTGCCGTCTCCCCTTCAGCAGTCTTATGATCAATGTTTTGCGACCCGCGCCTCTTCAGCAACACTTGAACAACACCTTCGTTCCCCTCCCTTGAAGCGATCTGCAGAGGCCTTTCACCTTGACTTTCACCTTGAGAGGACTCAATGTGAGGATCAGCGCCAAAATCGAGCAGATTCTTCGCAATCGTCTGATACCCTTTCATCGCTGCTACGGCAAGCGGCGTCAACCCCTGCCTGTTCTTCGCATTCAGGGTCGCCTTACCATCCACAACTAACATCTCACAAACCTCGGTATGTCCGTTCGCTACAGCAAGATGGAGTGGCGTGTCACCATTGACGTCGTACTTGTCAACTTTGGCCTTGTGGTCAAGACGGTTACGGACTACATGCCATTCGCCTTTCTCGGCAGCTTCGTGGAGTGGAGACCGGCCCAGGAATGCCCCCCGTTTAACTGTTTTCATCCTGGCTATCATTGGGGCGGAGACCCTCACGAAGGCGCCCGCCAGTCCTTGACTTGTGGCATCTTCTTCCATACTCCTCTTCCTGGCACCATGTAATCTAACAACCGCATGCCTTCTCTCCGCCGTGCTTCCTTTCCTAAGCAGGGCTTTAATGATATCATGGTTTGTCGCTATGTCTATTGCTGTTCTACCCAAATTGTCTTTTCTCAGCGGATCGGCACCAGATTTAAGTAGAACCTTCACCAGTTCAAAATGGTCGTTCGCGCATGCGCGATGCAAGGACGTGGCATTGCCTAGGCCTGCTGCATTAACATCAACACCGGTCTGTAACAACAGATCAGCGATATCAAGATGACCTTTTGAACTCGCCTTGTGCAAGGATGTCTCATTATTATTATCAACAGCCCAGGTGTCTGCGCCGGAGTCCACCAAATACTCTACAATCTGTAAGCTTCCCTTTTCACTCGCTAGATGGAGTGGCGTTCTCCCGTATTCATCACGGCGTTCCAAATCTACCACGTAAGACGCAAGGATCTTGAAGGCAAAAGCTTCGCCTTTTTCGCACGCCCAGTGCAAGGGGCTGGCCCCACGTTCCCCCAGAACGAAATATGAATTAACCAGGAGGTAAACAATAACATCTGTTGACCCATTCTCCTGTGCCACGTCCAAGACAGACTTGTCGTCCAGGGTCACCGTCAGATGGCCTTGTGTCGCCTCGATGAGCAGTTTGAAGCAGGTCAGAGCGTTGTATTCTGCGGCGCAGTGAAGGGCAGTATATCCGTCTAGCCCCTTAAGTGGATCGGCACCCTTCCACAATAACAGAGACACCATTTTATCGTCATTGTCCTTGCTAGCAATGGATAAGGCTGTTTGCCCGTCGGTGTTCAGTTTGTTGAGGTCAATGTCATAGGCTAAGAGCGCGTTTGCAACTTTCGTGTTACCTAATCTCGCTGCTACATGGAGTAATGTCGATCCACGCAACTCAACGCCAGCATCGGCGCCAGCCTCTAACAACATGGTGACTGTCTCCGAATCGCCTCTCTCGGCAGCGAAAAGTAGTGCACTGCCGCAATCTGCTTGTATATTGAGATCAACACCATCAGCCTGCAGGATCAGTTTGATTATTTCTATGTCGCCTTGTTTGCACGCAAGATGCAGTGACGTCATTCCGTGGCTGTCCACCATGTTTGGATCACATGGTTCCGGGTCGCTGAGAATGGACGTCAACATTGCCCGGTCGCGTTTTCGGACTGCTATGTGAAGAGGTGTCCCTTGTTCCGGGTCAGAGAAGTTGAAGGTCAGGCCAAGGTCATGGACTCTCTTGAGTTCACTGAGGTCGCCAGAGCAACAGGCAATAATGAGTGGTTTCTGGTAGTTTACAAGAACTAAATCTGAAAGAAATTGAAGGCGGTATTTTCATATACGAAGCTCCTTTTTTGGGCCCCTATGCCAGGAGGAACCTCTCTTTACGGTAACTTCTGCCAGGAAGAACCTCCCTTTAAGGTCACCTCTGCTAGGAGGAACCTCCCTTTGTGGTCACCTCTGCCAGGAGGACCTCCCTTTGTGTGCACCTCTGCCAGGAGGAACTTCTCTTTTTTTGTGCACCTCTGCGGGACCCTCCTTTTGTGTGCACCTCTGCCAGGAGGGACTTCCCTTAGTGGTCACCTCTGCCAGGAGGAACCTCCAGTTACTGGACACCTCTGCCAGTAGAAGCCACACCCCTACCAGGAGGACGCCCGTCAATTGAGGACAGACACCAAAGTTTAGGGGCTCCGTCATTTTAGTCATTTCTACTCATTTTACTTCTCTAATCAAGATAAATCTTTCATTTAAGGACATGATCGATGGGTCCAGACGGTGTCCTTAATAGAGAGGTCCCGTGGTACTCATTCTACGTTTACGTATTTACGCTTCAGACACTCGGCATCCTTACCTGATAAATCGGCCCTGTCGATATGATCTAGTCCCTCTCTTAGCCGTTTGATGGGGTCACCTTCGAGTCGACTATACCAAAGTTGAAGTGCATGGTAACCGACAAACTTTTCATCCTCGTTCACAACCCGTTCCTTAAACTCTATCACTTCCGCCGGCGTCAGTCCCCCACTGAAGCCCGTCAGGTGTTCCCATTGGTTGCTGACGTTGGTAAAAACGTCATGGATGACGCTGCGCATTTCTGAAAAGTGATTGGATGGCTAGGGAAAATCCGACCAATGATAGTGTCGAAAATCCGATAGTGCTACCGGTGCCTATCGGCAGTCAGTTATAACGCATTTACCCATTAACTAAACCGCCGATAGGCACCGAACGCACTGCGGTATCGAACGTTCTGTGCGGCCGGCCTCGGTCTTTTCAAAGTTGTACAGTGAGAGTTGCATGGAAGTGGTCATCTTGATGAAATCGATGGTTCTTCATGCTCGCTCTGCCTTCGTCACGTAGTCATGAAGAAGGGAGCAAGCTCTAAGAACGGCTGATATACTCAGGACGCATTGAGTATGTAATTCCTGAAACAGACTGGTTCAAGACCTCTACCAGCAATCAGTCCATTCATGCTCCACGCAGACTGCACCATGCCACACTCCACCCATTACAGGTAATGCAGGCGCAAAGGCTATTTTTATGTGGTTGGTTGAAACACATTTGCCACATCACCTGTGATTTCAGCAGGTCTAAGCTCTCAAACCCCAAAACTAGCAATTTGCATAAACTTTTTATATTTACATCTGCAGAAAAACTGAAAATCGTGTAGGGCCTAAATCGCTAGTGTGCTGCCATTATTTCAGGTTACAAAATGAACTGAGTTTTTCATACTAAATGGCGCATAAAACGAAAAGTTGCCGATCGGTTTGTCGTTGCCATTTCTGATAATAAAGAGTAGCATCTGAGCAACAAGTCGGCAACAATTCAAGTGATTTGGAGAAACCTTTACGCTTTACATGGGGAGGGGGTGAAAATTTTGGTTTCAGGGTCCCGCTGTACATTGATACACATAAGCATGTGCTGACTTGGTGAGGGCGGGTTGGAAGTTTTGAATATTGTGACTCCCTGATTGGCTCTATGTATGAGAGACGGTAGCGCCGCTGATTTTGCAGTAGTCCATGGGCTAGGGGGGTTCCCGTGTTCATAAAAT
Organism: Notospermus geniculatus; assembly: GCA_002633025.1. Lineage (NCBI taxonomy): Eukaryota > Metazoa > Nemertea > Pilidiophora > Heteronemertea > Lineidae > Notospermus > Notospermus geniculatus. The sequence goes on along the minus strand of NMRB01001009.1, from coordinate 97,738 downwards.
GTACCCTAAGTTACTCTACTGTTTCTGAGAGGGGAGTATCCATATTATAAGCAAATCTTGGGTAGACTTTCTCAAACCCGGCAGCAAGTGAGAAAGAGACCGAAATCAGGAAAAAGTACATAATAACACCATTTTTTGTAGATATCAACTTGAGTATATTGGGACGAGCTTTCGACACTACCGTGCCTTCATCAGGTCTGACCTGATGAAGGCACGGTAGTGTCGAAAGCTCGTCCCAATATACTCAATTTGATCTACAAAAAATGGTGTTATTATGTACTTTTTCCTGATTTCAATCTTCTTGATCAACACGGCTACCTCGAAATTCTATATGAGAAAGAGACCCCTAAAGTTAGGGTACTGGAAATTAAAAAGGGGTCAAAAATATGATATCATCAGATCATATCAATATTGGTGTCAAAATGTAGGTCTGTGGGTGTACGTCAAGGAAATATGCATCCCAAAGCCAGTTCAGGCCCTTGTTCCCTTACAAAAGGGGCTAAAAAAGGGAAAATCCCAACTTTGACCCCTTCCATTCGCTTCAGAGGCAACTTCAGCCAATAAAAGATGATCCGTTCCACTCAGATAAGTAATACCTACATTTTGATACCCATCTTGACACCATGATCTATTCGGGTATACACAGACCCCTTTTTCGACTATCATCGAAAAAGACCAATTTCCAATAAAGATATCTACGTTTTAAGGTAAACATGATAATGATAATGATAGGGAGATTCTTCGCATCTGAAACGTTTGAAGAGGATTGCGTTATGGTAGTTTAAAAGATGATTAGTTCAGGTAACATGTACGGGTGGTCGTTTCAGTGCGAGATGCTGCGAGGTGCTGTTTTTGACGCGATGAAAACGATGAATGTTTCAGTTTTCGTGCGCAGGCAACGTCCACTGCCATTGTTCCCTTCTATTGTTTGGACTCTGACCATTGTACAAGGGAAGTGCTGACTGCACACGGAAATTACCGAAGATTAGATCGGCTTTTTCCGACCATGTGCGGCGTTATTAGCCTATTGTCCCCCTAATCACTTTAGCAAACAGCGGAACGATGATTGTACTGTTTGATGTGAGGTCCGTGCTCGCTCCTTCTCAATAATACCTCCATGGTTGAAACAAATTTGCCACTAGACTGGTACCTGATCCTAACTATTTTACATCGGGCTTTTGCATATGTTCAAAAGCGACACCATCGGTAGGACTAGGTACTAGTCTAATTTGCCACATCACCATGTGATTTCAGCAGGTCTAAGCTCTCAAATAAACCCCAAAACTAGCAATTTGCATAAACTTTTTATATTTACATCTGCAGAAAAACTGAAAATCGTGTAGGGCCTAAATCGCTAGTGTGCTGCGATTATTTCATGTTACAAAATGAACTGAGTTTTTCATACTAAATGGCGCATTAAACGAAAAGTTTCCGATAGATTTTCGTTGCCAGTTCTGATAATAAAGAGTAGCATCTGAGCAACAAGTCGGCAACAATTCAAGTGATTTGGAGAAACTTTTACGCTTTACATGGGGAGGGGGTGAAAATTTTGGTTTCCGGGTCCCGCTGTACATTGATACACATAAGCATGTGCTGACTTGGTGACGGCGGGTTGGGAGCTTTGAATATTGTGACTCCCTGATTGGCTCTGTGTATGAGAGACGGTAGCGCCGCTGATTTTGCAGTGGCTATGCTTAGTCCGGACTGATTGTTGGTAATGAGCGGTAGGATTGCAGAAATTCATGATATGCGTGTTCTAGGCCTATCATAGCATCGATATCAGCAGCTGAAGCGGAGGTTTAGATTGACTTACCAAGCTTAAGACCTTCGTCCATTTTTAAATCCCTCTTAAAATATTTGTCATACATGTATATAGCCTACCGGCTAGGCCATTCCACTGCTTGTCATACTTCGTTGGTCTGGACGTCGCACAAGTGACTCGAAAACAGACAAGCATACGATTTTAAAGGTTTACAATAGCTTGTGTGGGCCAAAAAATTTCCCCAATATATAAATAGAGAGATTAATGGGTCAAAGGTGATATCTCACTCGTGCTTTGAATGGCTTCTATATCGTCTGCCTTTTGTGCAACGTAAACATTATGTGTATTGAGTCAGTGCATTCGTGGTTTTTCCCATTCATATCATGTACAAATACGTATTACTTTATGGCACAGTGCCTGACAGCGGCATGATAGGCCTAGCGTCCATTATGTGGTAGACTGTGAGTAAGTGAACAAAGGCTTTTATGAACGATCCCTCTGACATTCAGCACGTGAAAGATTCTTTTCTTTCGGATCTTTTTCAACGAACCGAATGGAAATTTCTTAGAAATAATGAAGCACTTCCTTTCCGAGACACTAACGGGGTAGGCTATGCTCAGCCTATCAGAAGTCGAGGGCGCAACTGATAAAGATTGAAGTCTAATTTTAAAGAATTATACACAAGCCATGTATATGTAGAGAAATCCTCGCGTAGTCTCTTATTCTGCGTGTCAACTTGACGAGGCATTCGTTTCGCTTGTTGGACGCATTTGAAAGCTTACCGAATAAAATTATTTGGAAGGAAATATGACTTCCTTTCCGAAAACAATAATACATATAACAGTTCTTGAATTTTTTTGATGACGTCATGTGTGGAAATGTTGCATGAGGCATGAGCCCTGTTTACAGTACATCCCCGGGCTTTTTGAGACCCGGGTCTAGCCCGGATCTGAAAAATCCCTTCTGAGCCCCGGCGCGCGTCAACACTACTCAAATTTTGTAACGGGGACCTAAATTAAGCCCTCCAAAAACAGTTCGAGCTCAGACTAGGGGCTTATTACCACCGAGTTTTTCATCCCCGGGCCTATTAGACCCGGGCTTTTAACAGGTGTAGACCGAAAAAGCCCGGGTTCGACGCGGGTTTTTTATGTAGTGTAAACAGGGCTATGATTTATAGGAAGGGTCTTGTCCCTCTTTCGATCCCTCTGACGGAAGACTCTGGCTATCCCTTCCCAATATGGCGATGCCGGAGACCATTTTAAAATTATTAGCAAAGTACATGTAATTGCCTTGCAAAAAATATGGCAAAAGAAATTCGTTTGATCTTTCCCACCCCCAACCCTCTATGGATACACGCTGTGCAGACCAGTGTACATGTGCACACTCCTAGTAAGGATAGAATAGACTTAATACAACAAAAAATACACCTCCAAAAAATATCAGATTTGTATAAATAGGAAAGTACTAATTGATAAGGCCAATTAGTGCACATCAAAGAAAGAATGCGTTTGTTGGTATCGGCCCAGTTAATCCGTTGAGATGTCTGAGAAGGCAAAGGTCGTTGGATGGTGATTGCAGCATCATCTCAATGGAATGGGGTCCAGGCATTTACGCCACAGCAGTTCCTCAAAGTCGATTTCAGAACATAGTAGTTCCTGTTCCTATTTGGTAGGGCTAAATACTGAGATCGGGAGTGGGTTGGTTCAAATCCTGGCTCTGGCATTGGCAGTGTGCCGTTGATTGGTTGAAAAAAATTTGATTGCGCTTTTGTTGAATAAGAGCGACCAATCAGCGCGTTTTTCATCGGCTGCTTTCGGCCGCTCACGTTATAAAGAATAACAGAACTGACGATGTCAGTATTTAGTCCTGTGTGATCGGAAACAAATCTATTTTTCATGGCACCAGAGCGCCAAGCACATAAATTAACAAAATGCCAATTAATGAATTAAGAGTCTGTTTATTGTGCTTTTAAAGACACACGGGGTAACGGATTTTTTACCTTTGTTTCATTTATAAACCTTGAACTTTTTCTGAACTTCTGGAAATTATCGAATCTGATAGAGACCACCAGGACTTACTCTCGCGAGATTTTAAGTGAATCTGCCTGTTTTCGTACTGATAACCATCCAAATCTCTCACGTATCGTTAAATTTTATCTCTGACCTGTTGGCAGGCTCCGTGCAGTGCCAATCATGGTTGGAGTGTGTTCTCTGGTTAAAAAAACATTTTGCCTCTCTTCTTCCTTAGAACATGGCTCCTTTAAAATGCAATTCAGTGTATCTCCAGTGCTGCCCTCCAGCGGCCTCCAGCGTCACTAACTTTGATCAGCGGGGTGGACGATTAAAGCAACAGCTTTACATCCTACTACGAAGTAGGCTGTTGAGGAGACTAGAGCTGTTATTTTAATTTACCATACCCCCGCTGATTTCAACATTTTTTTATCTTTACAGACGGAGAGTGGAATAAGGACATGTAGGGTCGTCAGCAAAGAACATGAAACATTCTATCGGGGCTAGGACACGGTAGGGCTGATTCTACAACTATTTTACGTTAACAGAGTAAAAACGACTGTTCCTCAATGCTCCTTTTATCAGGAAATAGAGAGTTCAAATGTTAACGTTAACACTAACGTTAAAGCAATCTGTCTGCTACTACACAAGTTATCAAAGGCGTGAACGTAGCGGTACGATCTACTGGGCCAATATATGTTCTGGTGTTGCTTGGGGTGGAAATCCAGTAGGACTTGGCTTGGCTGTTATTAGGCATGAAATATCGTAATATCCTCGGTTTTCGTATTTACAAGTCGTGAAATCTGCGACTGGCGTAGAAAAGTCGAGTCCGCTGGGACGGTTGGACAGCGTCTGAAACGACAGAAGGAAAGTCCGCATCAGGTCACGTGCCTGTGAGAATCAGAGCGGGGTTGCAATGAGCTAGAAGCAGAGTCAATGCCAGCTGATTCGTCGCGAGTTTCGACTTGCGGCTCTCCTCCATGTGGCCCACTTACATGAAATTCGCACCCCAACTACCAAGAATAAATAAGTACGGTACCAAGAATGTATAACTAGAAATAAAGCAAAAAGGGTGGGCATTAAGTTACTTTTTTTGATAATAGAGGGCGTACGGTAATTACAGGCCTTTTAATTAAATAACCAACTTTTAGATTTAACGGTTGTTGACTGAATTGTATTATTTAGAATATCATCAATATTCTTATGTAAAGTTATAGACAAATTACTGGCATTCAAATTTTCTTTTTATTTTGGTGAAACCATGAATTTGTTGTATAGGTCAGAATGCCCAACTCTGAGATCAATTACAGATCAATTTGCCGAAAATATGGTCCATTCAAAAATGTTTTGTAGCTCAGTTATTTCTGAGTCCATATAACGATGGGAGGTGTCATTTTGTTCGTAATGATCTTCTCTACACAATAATCGTTCACAAATTAAGATCCATTCGGTTAGAGGGTCACCAGAGGCAATTTACTAAACTCACTTTTTGGCACATATTCGGAGTTGCACATTCTTGGTACTTATATATTCTTGCAATTACCGAGTGATATGATGTGCAAGTTAGGGAAAACGTAGAAAAATTGTATAAGTTACAGTCAAGAAAAAGGGTTCCAGTTTTTCCGGCCAACACGATATACGATCGCCGTGTCTGTCGTGACAGAATTTGAAGAGAACTAGCTCAATTATGCACACCTCGCTTACTCCAGGAATAACATTTCCCACCTGCCGATTTGAATATCGCATTTCATCACGCTGTGACGGTTTTTTGGTACGATCTGGTGTAAAAGACGCCATTGGGAAGATCTCGAAAATAACACACGAACACACCAAACAGATCCAGTACCTACCTTTACTTCTGCCCAATATTGCTGACGTCATTACTTCTGTCGTACCAATACCGACACGTTTGGATGACGTTTTCACAAAACTGGCGGCCATATTGTTGCGGTTCGTATGACCGTCTGCCGAAAAAGAGGTTGCTTCCGGCCGGGTCAGTGCCTCGTTTTCGGCCAAAAAGAAGGCTCTGTGACTTAAGGAGTTTGTCTATGCCTTGAGTGGCCTGGCCGCAGACGAGCAGCGAGCAGAAGGCAAGGACGAGGCTTAGTTTAATGTAGTGGTTCATGATTTGATTATCTGCAAAGATAAGAATTGTAACTCGCGTGAGACAGCTTAGAAATTCCGTTAAAGCGGATTTTGGCCAAAAACCGATATTAATTATGTCCATCCTCCGCATTTTTGGGGGTTAATCTAGATTTTCTGCCGGGCAATCCCCACCCACGCTGAAGCTTTCTGTTTTTCAAAACAGTGAATCAAGATCTGGCACCATTTGCTCCATAGTCAACATTGACGAATTTATTGCACAGCAGGAGGAAACCGGAGTGCCGGTGTCACATAGTGGTCTTGACACCTCTGTCTCGTCCTGAATGGACTCGGCCGCGTGCATAAAAGGTCTGGGGTTTAGACGATTAGTACGTCCCTTTTTTGTTGGCCGCCGGCGTGGTGTAAATACTGAGTTCTAGAAATCAAACGATAAACGTCAACGTTAACGACTACGTTATTTTTGTACCGAAAATGCAGTATAAAAACTGGTGTCATGTGTAGTATGAAAAATAACGTTGTCGTAAAGTTTACGTTTACCGTTTGATTTCTAAACCTTCCTATTGACATGTCTGGTACGGACGCAGAGCGAGGCGCTCGTCTGCGTGCTTTGTTTGCATGCCCATGCACGTTGGGAAGATTGGACATGCGGGACCAAGTTTGTGAACATTTCCTTTGGCTCCATTTCTAGTTAGGCCCGATTTACAGCCGGCAGGCGGCACTAAATACATAAATTTGTATATAGGTTTGTATGTATTTGTATATGTATAGGTTTGTATGTATTTGTATATGTATAGGTTTTTAGTTGGGAATAAAGACTTGGCTCCCAAACCGAGGTCTCGTCTGAGGTGACTTCTGTGTGTGACAGCCGGGAGATGACCTGCACACTGTCAGTGAGAGTCGGCGTCTATAAAATGAAAAGTGGGTCCGAGCGGGATCGATGTTTCACTGCACCACTCTGACGGCAGAAGCTTATTTGATCCCCAGTTTCACGTTTCCTGGGAATTCTATAACAGAGAATCAGCGATTTTCGGAAATGAGAATTTTGATTTCTTCATTCTTTGTAATCACCATCCTTATTCATTTTGACAAGTGCCTTGTTCAAAGATTAGGCCAATATCATCTGATGACACTGAAATGCACGATGATTATCATGTTTCACGCTGAGTTATCATTTTTCTTCTTCCATCTTGATTAATTGAGAAGGAGAGTTTGTTTTCAACGATCTTATCTCGCGTTTTTTGCGCTTATGCAATGGGTGCATGGCCGTAGCTTGTATAGGGACAAGGGGGCACATGCCCCCCCCCCCCAAGACGTCACCGAAAAACATGTTTTTCATGCAGAATTTGGCCGAACGATGGCAACAAGTGGGCAAGTCCACGGTAAAATTCGGGATATTTTTTCCTTGTTCAGTGCTATCTCTGCAACTCATGGCACCAAAGAACCATTAAGTACCCTGCATCATGTCAGGCTTGTGTCCTTCTATGCCTCTATGAATTAAGTTCGTTGAGATTCATAATTAGTGCACTGTTTGCTAATTAGGTGCGTCACGGACGCGACCTGTGCGATTTCACGTCCGTGACGCAACTAATTAGCAAACAGTGCACTTATTATGAATCACAATGAGCTTAATTCATACCAGGGGCATAGAAGGACGCACGCCTAACATGATGCAGGGTATTACATCTCAATATTTGCAGAAACAGCACTGAAAAAGTGAAAAAGTGTCACGTCCGAGACTGTTGAATTGCCCAGGTGCAGTTTTGCAGAGCTCTGGGCATACGCAAGCTTGTGTTTATCAGGTGATCGAACGCCAGAAAATCGCACCTCCAGAGATGGAGTCAGGCGCTGGCTAACGAATCCCGCGTGTCCATTGGTCGAAATCTCGATGAACGCTTCTATAGAACATAGAACAATATGAACCTCGTCCCAGGGCTTAACTTCTGCTTCTGGGGCTTCTGACAACGAAGGGATAGGACGCTGGGAACAAGGTTGGCAACAAGAATGGCGACAAGGGAGCTCTTTCCCTCGATGTAATGGCTGTCGTCTGTCTCGATAATCCGCAGCGCCACCTAAAAGGGAGATTCTGAAACAGTTTTGAATAATCGTTGGGGGCGGAAAGCTCTCAGCAATTTGACTCGTTTCCCAAGATTTAACATCGAAGAAACGACGTAATCGCGGTGACATATTTTTTCAATGATTGATATCTGCCTTCGGAGCAGCTTTCTTTATTTGTCCAGGTTTTCTTGGGAAAATATACCCTTGTATGCCGGGGGGTGGGGCTGACCTCTTAACTATAGCCATAGACAACTGGTGAACATCCTCTATTTGTAAAGCAAGATGAGAAACTGTGGTCAGTGAATTTTATTTCTTATGAGAATTGTCAATGGTGTTTTTGGACTTCTTCTTCCCCTCTTTCCACCCAATAATCCAATCTGATGTAATACTTTTCCAATTTCGCATTCTGCCCTGTGTTTGTAATCTTGTACTGTCAACACGTAACAGTCAGGAAAATGCAACCATGTGTGAATACTCGACAGAATTTGTTTCAGATTTGATAAAGGGGTCATCCGCTAGACTGGTTGGAGGGTTGGTCATCTCGGTTGTCCACCAAAGTACGGGGAATACTTGATCTATCGTTGTGTTCAGGCTGACAGAGTGGCGCATCGTCACCTTCCACCGCTGAGGTTCCGGGTTCGATCCCTACGTGCGATAGAACGCGACGAGCCCCCCGTCTAACTGATCTAAGTCATGGAAGCAGTTACTAGAGTTTTCACACAGCCCCCGAAACGCCAACGCGAACGCTAATCTTATTGTTCAGTGCCAGGAAGGAAGCTCCGAACAAAAGGCTTGAAATTCGCGTTGGCGTTTCGGAGGCTTTGCGAAAACTCTATATTATAGCGTTTTCGCAAAGCCGCCGATACGCCAACGCGAACGTCTATCCTTTTGTTCGGTGCTCTCGTGGCATCGAACAATGGGATTGGCGTTCGCGTTGGCGTTTCGGGGACTTTGCAAAAACTCCCTATTCTTAGGGTTCCCCGATATAAGGGCTGAACAATGGCATTCGATTGTCAGAGTGGCGCAGTGGAATCGTCGACGCCTGTCACCGCTGAGGTTCTGGGGTTCGATCCCACTCGGGCCCATCCCTTATGTGATACAGAGGGCGACTCCCTTGATAGGGCAGATTTACTCAGGTCTGAAGGGAAAGAATGTCCTAGGAAAAACTGTCCGGGGAACGAAAGATCCTATTGTTACATTCTAATCTCTGACAATTGGTTTCTATACCCATGCCGCTTAATCCGTCATTCAACAATAGAAGTGGACACTTTTTACAGGGGGACACTATTTACTGCTACACCGGCACTCCGGTTTCCTCCTGCTGTAGTTCATCCGCCCAATATCATCAACAGAGTCAATATTGCCGTATTTTGCGCATGGCTCTCAACTTCCTTTTTATCTTATTGAGATACCACGTGATTGGACAGCTACCTACCCCATTGAACTGTTAATAGACCAACGGTATACATTACTAAACGTCTTCAGCGGAGAAAAAGCGCCTATAGTACTCTCACTATCCCACTGTCTCAAATGTCTATATTTTCTTAAGTGAACTCCTTTGAAGTGCTTCCCTTGTTCGTTTTGAAAAATCGCTTTCTTGTGCAGATAATTGGCTCTATACGTTCACTCATCAAATGTAAAAATGAAAAAGGATTGTTAGACCAGGAAGATACATTGTTAGAAAGCAGAAAACAGGTCAGCTGGATCATTTTTCGCCAAAGTAGAAGCAGAATTAGGTAAATAAGTTCCACGATGAGGCATTATTGTTACCATCCGTGAAACAAAGGTTTTCTTTGCTGCGATCGCCCACGTTCGTTGTTTTCGGCCTCTGAGAGAATCGACCTACTGGGATTGCGCAGCTGGGTGTGACTGACCAACGGTTAACCCAATCTGTAGTCATAAGCCGTGGTTACACTACATAAAATCCCCGTGTTTTTGTGGTCACACCTATGAATTGCCGGGCTTCAGGAAACCCGTGTCTGAAAAACACGGGTTTTTGAGACACGGCAAGCTCGCCGTGCTTTTCGAAATCCCCGTGTGTTCGTTAGTTCTTCGCACGGCGACAGATGGCGCTGACATTAAGTGACCTTATTTTCGCGCCTCCGTTAGTGTGTGTCAATGCAGAAATGACCGAAGAGTCAATGTTTGCAGCGCAACTGTCGCCGGGCTACTTAACTACAATGTGGTAGTGTGACCTCTCGCCGGGATTTTCGTACACACGGGTTTGACACGGGTCTGGAAAAACACGGGTATTTTTATGTAGTGTAACGACGGCTGAAGTCAACCTGACTTCAACACAGGCAAAATAACAAGATTGGAAACCTACACACAGGTCAGTGGTAAATAATCCATGTCGCAGTTACCTAATGATGTTAGGGCACTTGGCTCACTTTCCATGAGCCTATAGCAAATCCAAGGTTGTGCTCAGTCAACTGGTAAATACTGTGGTTTGTGGTTTAATCATTGTGTTCACTTTATGATGTCTGTTGCACCCGCCTGGTATTTTGCCTTGTTGAAGTAAGGTTGACTTCGTCTATACACATCATTAACTATTGAGCTGTGCTTGGAAAATGGTGATGTATGAGGAAACAAATTACACCACACAAAACTTACATGCTTGTGGGACAGGTCTATGGGAGAAAAAAATGGAAAATTTTCCTTTCATAGAAAAATGCTACTTTATCAAAATGGAAACATTTATTTGGACCACACTGTATATCGACATCGTAGCCCCATCTCATGTAATGTGCCACGGCGTCTGTCATATTTTCACTGGTGCAGACATCGTTGCTTTCATTTTCCGAGAAAAAAAAAGACAAATAATTTCTTTCACAAATTCGTACTTCGTGATTTGTGAGCTGTCTAGGAAAACCCGTCGGGTGTCGCGTTTGAGGAAAGTGTTAATGGCCTTGGTGAACCCGCACATTTCAATAGCTGAAATGTACTACGTAACAGGTAAACAGTAGCAGATCAATGCACAGGCAACCAGACAGTCCTTGTTGATTATTCACCGCCTCACATTTATGGCCGAATGGCGGCCATTTTGAAAAAGGCAATTCACTGCGTAGTGTACTACACTGAACATCGGAGCCAAATGAAATGAACTTTTGAAAGCGGGATCCACTATTTCCGACTGGCGAGAAAAATGAAGGTAGCAGAAAGATGGCGGCGAAAATGTGAATCACATCAGATGTAATTTCGTAAAAATTATGGTAAAATTGATCAAAAGCGAGTAAGAAATAAAAGTGGAAAATAAGAAGTGGCGGGAAATTTTGCACTGTTGCGCGAATTTTTCAAAACCTCAAATTGGGAGAAATTTTTTCCCATTTTAAGAAAATATAGCCAAAAAAATTAGACAAAAGCCCGTATTCTTAAACCCTGCTTTAAATAAGCCTAAAATAGACCTTTATAGAGGCTTCCTTTACTTAGGAGTTCCTTTACTAAAGGCTCATCCAACACAAATGCTGTTCAAGAACGACACAATGGGCCGTATTCTAGAAGCTTCCTTAAGTGTAAGGTCGACCTTAATCTATTGTGTTCTACCCTGCAAACAATAGCTAAAGGTCGACCTTACACTTAAGGAAGCTTCTAGAATACGGCCCTTTAACTTCCCTTATGTTAAGGTCGTCCTCAACCACGAAGTTGGATACAGACCAACCTTACATTTAAAGGCCTCCGTATGGCAAAATAAAGCATTTCCTGTAATGAAGGAAGGTTCTTGAAACGACCCAACCTTTGCTAACGGAAGGTACCTAAAGGCGTCCCTTTACCGGAGATAAAGGTTGCTTCTCGAAATAAAATTTAGCTAAAGCTTGACTTAAAGTCGCCCTTTACGCTAAATGAACGTTCTAGAATACGAGCCATGATGTCATGTAATTTTTAGGAAAATTTCTCAAAATGGGGAAAAACGTCTACGAAATTTGAGAAATTGAAAAAATCGCGCAAAATTCCAAAATTTCCCACTTCCTATTTTCCACTTTTATTTCTTACTCCCTTTCAAGTAATAACGGACCCAGACGTTATACAATAATGCAGTAGCGATTTGGGAAAACAAGTTGTAGTATATCGGTCGTACACTCAAAGCAGTTGCAACTTTTCAAGTGGACACGACAAAGCTTTTAATCTTTAATTTCTCTTGAAATTGACATAATCGATTGATGACGTTCAACTATTCTCTGTAAAGAAAACCGATACATCCAGACTCACTTATACAAATAGTTGTTAAAATGTCCGAAACTGCCTCTGGACTTCCCGCAGGGGAGTGCCCTTTGAATAAGTAGATATTTTACCCTGGTTTAATGCGCTCGAGTTTCAATTCACCATGTTCACTGGAGAGTTTTCGCAAAGCTGCCCCCCCCCCCAACGCCAATGTGAACGTCTATCCTTCTGTTCAGTGCTCTCTTCCTGGCATCGAACAATGGGATTGGCGTTCGCGTTCGCGTTTCGGGGTTTTGCGAAAGTAGGGAGTTTTCGCAAAGCCCCCGAAACGCCAACGCAAACGTCAATTCCATCGTTCGATGCCACGAAGACAGCACCGAACAAAAGGATAGATGTTCGCGTTTGCGTTTCGGGGACTTTGCGAAAACTCCCTACTCTCTAATGAAAGTGAAATGAAAGAAGAGTGGGAAGGGGCTGCTAGCACATCCGAAAAGAAGGAACGCGACCCCAGTGGGCGAAAACCTGCGCGGGAAGCTCTCCCTGTTTTCAATTTATGGAAAAGTAGCTGCCTTTTTGCAGTTACATAGAGCTACATGGTATACGAACTCGCCGGATAACAAACTGTGAGTTTTTTAAAGCCCCCGACACTTTAAGTTACGGACACTCTGTCACATCGGCAGTCATTGGAAAGTACTCTGTAACAAGCGAAGGAAAATTGTCCAGGCTGAGATTCGAACCTGCAACCTCCTGCTTGTAAGTCCAACGCTCTACCACTGAGCTAAAGAGACATGTCCCGCCAGCTGGACTGGTAGGAACGCTACAACTCCGTGAGAGCATACCAATAAATACCAATTTCAGAGGGTTCAGGTATGTGTTAGTCATTTTGTACATATTAAAAAATTGGATAGCAAATACCTTGGCAATGATATGGTAAATAAATAATTTTGAAGGAAATGGGCCCATAAAACCATCAAAAGTGCTCTTTCAGAACTTTCTAGTGTCGCGTCACTTGCTTGTGACGAGTTTTAAAAATTAAAAACACTGCATTGAAAGCGAAATCAATTGTAAGAAACCGACCCTTCTGACTTTTGAAGAAGTAATTAAAAACCGCAATGGAAGTGAATTCAGTTGTAAGAAACTGCTTTTCTTGTAACGTTTGAAGAAGTGTTTAAAAACACCACAATGAAATCTCTATAGAAACACCAGTAAGAAAAAACACCGCTGTGACAATGAAATGTTGTTAGAAACAGACCTTTCTTTGACATTTTGAAGTAAGTGTTCAAAAAACATCGCTTTGAAATAAGAACTCGGTTATAAGAAACTGGCTTTTCTTGGGACGTTTTGAAGAAGTGATTAAAAACACCACAGTAAAACAGAATTCGATTGGAGGAAACTGACCTACCTGACTCGGTGATAGAAATCCGTCGACGTGACCACGGTGATGTTGCCTTCACAATGAGGCAGATGGGCGCTATCTTTGACTTATATATCACCGGCTACCGGCCCCAATTAAACGCCACTGAATCTTTTATCCTACTGGCGAAAATGATTTCGGGAAATTGGGGAAATTTTGTCCAATCTCGCAATTACGAGATCTCGCCCACTCCCGCGTGCGCAACGTGAAGTGTGTTTAGGAACGCGGCGCAGCGGAGGCTAATTGCTCGTGTGCAAATTGTTTTGTCTTTTGTGCGTGGCTAGTGCGATTTACGAATCTGATAGCGGTGACTCAGGCCAAAGGAAAAAAATATTTGTTTCTGATTGATAGCCAGGTGTAAAAGGAACGATTGTCCTAGAAATGAAGGTCTTGGTTACAATGATTTGCTATTGTAACGATAGATTCGACTGGTCTTGGTCATGGTCTGTATAGCCATACATCCTTATCCCTCGTTGAACAATAAACCGAACTTACATTCCTGGAGGACTTAGATTCCTGTCACACCGGTGTAACGTTTTCTAATGTTCCCCATATTTCAATGTTTCCATACAAAAGACAGCTACAGAGACCATATGACTTTTCAATAGGGGAACACAGAGAAATATGTCACTCTCCTTTCACAGTGTACCCACACACTGAAAAACACAAATCTCTAACTGGGCAGGAGATCCAGCGTTTATATCGAAAATATCCCACCGGAACGAGCCAAGGTACATGTAACTTATACCAATTAATTTCTGTGTAATTATTCTTCTTGGCAATCGCTGACAGTGTCTTTGGAAATCTGATGTCGTGATGAATTGAAATTGTAAACTCCCGCCGCAAAAAATAAGCAACAGCACGAATTAACGTCTTCTTATCTTTGATGCTAAACTGTTACAGCTGCTTGCACTCTTCCTGACGCAAAATGTGAGATTATTTCATGCATAATGTAACATTGTCACACAATCCGTTGAAATTGAAGCATAATGTTCGAATTTAAAATGGAAATTGGGTGACGTCCCACGCAATGGACTGCCTTGTTCATTGGTAGCAATAATTTTTCGATGCAGGTGTGACAGGAATGTCCTTGGAATGGAAGTCCGATTAACAATAGTCTGCTATTGTAAGGTCACGTTAAAGATAAAGATAAAGATAATATATTTGTAAAGCGCATAAAATCCACACAAGCGTGATCAGTTGCGCTGAGTACATGAGCAGATAAAAGACGTAAGGAATTTCAATAAAAACCTGACAAATTAGCAATCATTGAACGTTGCAATGGTCACTATTTCAATAGCGCTCTATCTTTATCCCTTGTTGAACAATTTAACCGAACTCAGATTCCAGGGGACTTAGATTACTGTTACATCGACATTTTGCCAAACTGACTTACCAGATATCAGTTTTTGTCCTCAGTAACAGTATCGTTGAGATCTGATATTCCTGACAGAAACAGACCAAACAACCTCTCGGGGGGCCTTTTTCAATCGCACTCTTGCAAAGATAAAGATTTTGCATTGAACAGATTCTTATGACGAGGAGTTGAATATCCGCAAAAAGCTGCGTGTTAACTCTCAATGGGCAGGTCCCCATTGTTTGTTTCCTAAAGGGGGGTTTACACGGTTCAACATGTTGAACGCTGTTGAACGTCAAAAGACGTCAAAAGTTGTTGAACGTTGTTGAAAGCTGTTGAACCGTCTAAACCCCCTTTCAACACGTTTCAACAGGTCTTTCAACAGCTTTCAACAAGTTTCAAAAATAGGAACATGTTCCTATTTCTGAAAACCTGTTGAACGCTGTTGAAAGGCCGTGTTGAATGGTGTTGAAAGGGGGTTTACACAGTTCAACAGGTTTCAACAACGTTCAACAGCGTTCAACATTCAACACTTTTCAACAGATGTTGAACCGTGTAAACCCCCCTTAACGGCTTCTATGACCAAAATGACAAACAACTACTGATTTGCCCATAGAGAGTCAATCTCC
>NMRB01001009.1:61500-81008 GCA_002633025.1 Notospermus geniculatus | reverse complement strand
ACACTGAAAAACACAAATCTCTAACTGGGCAGGAGATCCAGCGTTTATATCGAAAATATCATACCGGAACGAGCCAAGGTACATGTAACTTATACCAATTAATTTCTGTGTAATTATTCTTCTTGGCAATCACTGACAGTGTCTTTGGAAATTTGATGTCGTGATGAATTGAAATTGTAAACTCACGCCGCAAAAAATCAGCAACAGCACGAATTAACGTCTTCTTATCTTTGATGCTAAACTGTTACAGCTGCTTGCACTCTTCCTGACGCCAAATGTGAGATTATTTCATGCATAATGTAACATTGTCACACAATCCGTTGAAATTGAAGCATAATGTTCGAATTTAAAATTGAAATTGGGTGACGTCCCACGCAATGGACTGCCCTGTTCATTGGTAGCAATATTTCGATGCAGGTGTGACAGGAATGTCCTAGGAATGCAAGTCGGAGTAACAATAGTCTGCTATTGTAAGGTTACGTTGCAATGGTCACTATTTCAATAGTGCTCTATCTTTATCCCTTGTTGAACAATATAACCGGACTCAGAATCCAGGGGACTTAGATTACTGCTACATCGGCATTTTGCCAAACTGACTTATCAGATGTCAGTTTTTGTCCTCAGTAACAGTATCGTTGAGATCTGATACTCCTGACAGAAACAGACCAAACAACCTCTCGGGGGGCCTTTTTCAATCACACTCTTGCAAAGATAAAGATTTTGCATTGAACAGATTCTTATGACGAGGAGTTGAATATCCTCAAAAAGCTGCATGTTAACTCTCAATGGGCAGATTCCCATTGTTTGTTTCCTTACGGCTTCTATGACCAAAATGACAAACAACTACTGTACTGAGTCGCCCATAGAGAGTCAATCTCCTTTCAAAAAAACCTCTCAAGTGCAGCAGCGCCCGTAGCCATTGTATTCGTAATGCCCACCACCTTTCCAATGAACACATCAAATTGTATTTTGCCGAACATGAGAGGAAACGGAAAAGCTTAAATCGTACAATTTCGTCAAATTGCTCGGTGTTTTGTGCTTGGAAGTCCCTGGATATTTCGCAGCGTTCTTAGGGACCGTCTCAAAACTACCTTGAAGCCAAAGAAGTGTAATTTTTTTTCACTGTGGGAAGGGGTGGCTAACTTCATGGTCACCATTTCACTTCCTGAAAAAAAATGGCTTCATGGAATTTCTAAAAAAATACAATTACGTCTTCCTTCAAAATAGAGAAATGATGAAGAAAAAACTGCATCAATAGTCCCTTTCTTCTTACCAAACATCTTTAAAGGGATACTCCACTCATTGTAAGCTTTTGAATTTTTATCAATCCATAGAGACTAATGCCATGAATTGTTATGTCACTAGTGTCAACAGGCTGATGACCTTTGTAGTGAATGAGCTAATACTGTGACTGCCTAGGCCTATTGGTTGTTCCTTCATAAATATGCATTGAGCACACATGACATCATGTGTGCTGTGCTATGGTCCCCTTGGGATTCAATTAAAATACTTAAAATGATGAGTTTGCTGATTTTAAAAAAATCTGACATGTTGCAGATATCAATGAATTTGAATGTATTAATGATATTTCAAAAATTCAAAATTTTACACAATGAGTGGTGTATCCCTTTAAGCCTTGTGTAATACACTCCATGAGTGAAGCCAATTAGATGCTGAAATTTCACTTCTGAGGGGGAAGGAGGGAGCCAAGACAGAAGCGAAAAAAATTAATCTTTGGCTTTACGGTATTTTTGACACGGTCCCTTACGTAATTGTTGGCAGGGTAATTAACAGTCAATATGCTGCGTCGACCACAAATTGTCTCAGACTGAGTGAGGTACTTAGTCCCCTCAATATTCACGACAAAAAATTACCAAGACGGCAATCGTTTCGCTGTTGGTGTAATCTATCGCGGTATGAAAAAAATATGTCTTAGTTTAGGCCGGAGTGTCCAGCTGCGCTGTTGAGATTTATCTCGGTGCGAAAAAATATGATCCTAGCGGCTGAGTGCTGCCCCGTCGAGCTAAATACCAGCCAGCGCAAACATCTTCCTCGGAGCAACAATTTGCCGTTTTTATGATATCACTCAAATTAATAACCATGATTTTCTGTAATATGTCCGCCTGCGTTGGTCAGTTAAAACGGCGACATGTTTTTTGAATCTCTTCAACCTGGATACTTCAAAATGGTGTCAAATGTACCACATGCATCTCGACATGCTTGCTGACCTACTGCGTCTGACCTACTTTTCATGGTCAGCGTGGTTGATGTAATCTAGAAATTTTGTTGCAAAACATGTTTCGACATTGCTTTCCAGCTGTTTGCTGTCATCTGGAAATTTTGTTGCAAAACATGTTTCGACATTGCTTTCCAGCTGTTTGCTGTCATCTAGAAATTTTGTTGCAAAACATGTTTCGACATTGCTTTCCAGCTGTTTGCTGTCATTGACCTTGCAAATTTGTGTACCGGTACCTCAATACGCTTTCGGGCCATCTGCGTCTGACCTATTTTCCATCGTTGGTGAGTCTGATGTCAACAAAATGATGCCGAAATTTAGGTTTATTGTTGATTGGAGTGGCTTGTACGTAGCTTTCTTATAATACACACAATCTGGGTCAATGTAATCTACTTGGATATAGGTTAGTGTGACCTACATAGATGTAGGGCAGCGTAACCTACTTGGATGTAGGTCATCACTTTGCTTGGTTATAAAACTTTGGGAGGACAGAATTCTCCCGTTTGTCGCGCAAAAAAATGAACTGACAGAAATATGCCACAGATATATGTATTCATGATCAGACCAAGCGCAGTTTTTACATTTACCGGTGAAGATTATTTCCAAAACAAAAAGGGCCTCAGTTTCTTGTTTTTGCCCCTTTAATTTTGCTGCAAAAGGTGGGCTTCTTTTTTAATCACTAGATGCCTCCTCTGCTGAAATCATATCAGATTTTCAGTTGTCAATGATGCCATCTACATACGCGATATGACGGTGGTAAACAATAGAATTGTCCGACAAATGTAAACACAAACATTACCAATAGATCAAGAAAGGTTTCTTCAATATCGCCATCATCACCAAGCAACGCATTACACACGGTATCAATCAATGACGTGAGAACAATTACTTCCTTGCGCGAGACTGACGTTTCGGAGAAGTCGGAGATGTCACGTCGTCATCTTGTGAGTGCAGGAGGAACATGTCGTGATTTCTCGTGAGCTGACACCTCGGCTCCAGTTACCGTGCTTGTAACCGGAAGTAGGAGGCGATGTCACCGGAAATCAGTTATGAGAAGCGATAGGGAAGAGGTCGGTATCAATTTCTCTTGCTGTGATTAAGACCGTTCTGATCATTACTCTTGTCAATTTGTTAACGCATCTTCTTCATTTCCTCTGTAGGATTATTGGACTTGTATTGAAATGACAAATTCTCACCTTCGGCAACAATGCATGATGCCCATGACCCGAAACGTAGGCCCTAATTATATTTCGTGAGATGATGCGCGATGTGCCGTTTTTCGCTTTTATATTCAAAATCTGTCAAAATCTACCTATCCTGCGTTGACTTCTTCCAGTGTCCACTGCACGTTGATGCTGGCGTCTGAACCATCAATCCGGCTTAATGTCCCAGTTACGCCTTTTTTTTACAAATTTAGAACGAAGGCCTGTCTACACGATCATACATTTGTTCAAAACATCCTCATACATTTGTATGATGATGTTCATGGACAGATATTTGATTGTGTAGGCTGTTTTCCCAACAAACTTGAACAGCAACCAACATGTATGATGATGTTCAAATTTGTGTGATGATGTTCATGGACAAAAGTATGATCGTGTGGACTGTTTTCCCAACAAACCTGAACATGTATGATGATGTTCAAATTTTTAGCTGCATGTTTCATCTTGCCAATGCAAAACATCCCCAAAAAAATGTGTGATGATGTTCAGGCACAAATGTATGATCGTGTGGACGGTTTTCCCAACAAACCTGAACATCATCCAACATTATCCTTTCTCCGTCATACTTCATCATACAATGTCCATGAATGTTGGACTGTAGATCGAAATCCACAACAAACTTGAACATTATCATACAAGTCTATGATGCTGTTTTGAACAATGTTTGATGATGTTCAAAATTTTAGCTGCATTGTCACAAGACAGAAATCTACAAACAAGGACATCATCATACAAATGTATGATGATGTTTTGAACAAATGTATGATCGTGTAGACGAGCCTTTAGGGGATATAATGCTGATCAAGGTGTTTTTTCTTTCATTGAAAAATTCCAACTGCTTAATATTTAGATATGCCTTTTGTCAGAAGTAAGACTCAAAGTAACAGTTGAAATTTACATAATATATTCAACTAAATTCTACATCAGCGACATGGTACAGAAGGGCAAACTTCAGCATGTTCATGCCCTCTTCTCGCAATTCATAGACTCGAGCAAGTTGTCCGATGGAAGTTCCGAAATACCGATGGTTTTCGACCCCTTGACTTGTTTGCCGAACTCATCTGCGCAGAAGCACACAGAGCCAAGGCACTGGACCTCTTCATAGTTACCGTTCTTTTTGCATCGGAATAGCTTGCCGATGAGTCCTGTCTTCTGGTAGGCATCTCTCTCGCGTTCACAGTCTTAAAATCAAAAGAAACAGTCGTGAAAAATATATACATGCATCTTGTTGCGTACCAGACACGTGAAGAAAGATCGCCCTATTTGATGCTACAGGGATATGTTTAAAAAGGGCCGCGGGGAAATCACCACTTCATTCATCGTTTTCATCGCGGGTCGCCATCTTGGTTGTTGACGAAGGCGCGTTCAGATCGAGCGCATGCGCGAGTTTCGTCAACAAACAAAATGGCGACCGGCGATGGCAACGATGAACAGAAGGCAGGGCTCCGTCAACGCCATACGAATTCCAACAGCTTGTTCGCCGTCAGTATTTTGAATGAAACAAACCCTTCGTGGCGAATTCAGTGTAACAAAAAAGGGACATTTTCGGACAACTTATATAGTGGGTGTAACGTATGATTGGTAGGGCTACTTACTGCAGTTCATGCCTTCGGTCTCCCAGCGTCCGACTCCTGGGTGGAGGGATCGTCCACGGTCATCCACACAGGCACACCTACAGAACACGACGAAATGGCAGGCTGCCCTTACAGTTGTTTGTGGTCTGAACACGGCCTGATGTTTTAAATCATAAATTCAATGCAACTGTGGCAGAGATATTTTAGGCTTTAAGTGATTATCACGACGACAACAACGAGTTACAACCTCGTCTCCAGTCGCGCGTAAATGATGAAAATGGGTTGCCGCCTGGTGGCAAATTCTCTACTTAGTAGAGAATTTGGCCGATTCTTTCACACGATACACCATTAGCCCACGATACACCCTCCCACCAAAATCTTCAGTTGTTCAGAAGTTACAGAGCGGGAGGGAAATTTTGTGCAGCGCCCCCTACAGGACAGAAAATCAATTGAATTAAAAAATTGTATGATTTATTATGTGCTCTTGCTAGGTGAGCGTACCCCTATGACACGGCTTAACCCGCAGGCCATGGCGGATTTCCTGGCCTAGTGGTCGGCGCGTTGGCCTCCGAGGTGAAGTTAACTGCACTTGGATGGGTGACTGGCTCGCATACAATACATGTCCACCTCTCTGCATGCGTCAAGGTGCTGTTTACTTACATTGACCCTTCACACTGAATGGCACCGTAGCTACCATCCTTATCACAGTTCGGTACCTCTAAACCAACGATCGATGGTTGCCGGTGAAGTCGGTCTAAGACAGCTTGCTTTCGAACTGGACAGTCATCTAAATGTAATAGACAATACTAGCAGAATGAATGAGCGAAATTGGCAAGGGCCGTCTTACATGTACAAATGTTTGCAACCTCTACTGAAATGATGAAACCTTTGGTAGGCCTACTTAGGGTCGTATTTTAGAACGTTCCTTAACGTTAAGGTCGACCTTAAGTCTATTGTAAAACCATCGAGAACAATAGATTTAAGGTGGACCTTAATGTTAAGGAACGTTCTAAAATACGGCCCTTAGTTTGTTAGCTAAAGATTAAATCATGACAGTTTGTCGCCACCACGACTCGGCTTTCTATTCCAAGGATCAATGTTCCTGTTACACCATTTACTTACATTCGCACGTCAGTGTTTTAGGGTTGCAGTAAAGTCCGTGTCCGCATTTGCTCTGCTTCGGGATCCCGAGAATGGCCGACGCAAGGCAGTTTTCCTTGGTGCCTAAAATCAAAGTTTTGCACTCTTCAACATGCCATCTTTTATTGGGCAATTCATAAAGATTATGCGATGGGTCTTTTTGAAATTTTTACTGACAATAAACAACATCCTGATCTGAAGTAGAGCAAGGGGCTGTTCGTTTTCGTCACTTGAGGAATCTGAGCTGTGATCCTTGGCAAAACGGAAAAAGCTGTGCACTTGCAAATTGCAGGGATTATTTGTTGTGCTGTACAGAATAATTGCTGCAATTTGTAGCTTCATAGCTTTCTCCATTTTCTCAAGGATCACAACTCAGATTCCTCAATTGACGAAAACGGACAGCCCCTTTCATTGAAATCAGTGCAATTTAAGCTGAGCTGCAAGTACAAAAGTGCGACTTTGGGGGAGGGCATACCCGCGATATGTATACATATTTGATTTATTGTAGAGGTGTGAAAATGAGTTGGAATGCAAGATCTCTTTGAGTTGATAATTACCTAGTTCCTTAACGCAGGCCGGGCAACATCCGCAGTAACCGCCCTCTGGATCCACCATCCCTTTACAATTCTCCACGCTGTCGCATTTTATTGTCTTACAGATGTCCTCGGGGCAAACGATGGCTTGGGAAGCCCCGATACACAGGAGGAGGACTACGATAGGCTTCATGTTTTTACCGTCAAACTGTATTAAAAAGACGATTTCAACAAAATGCATCGCGCTTCGAGTTCAGCGACCATCGTCGGGCGACCGAAGTCAACCGCCTTGACGCTTATACTTTTTAGCGCAATGAAGTATCCACGAGCCATGCCAGCGAAAAAAGGGCATCAGGCCTGGATGCACTGGGTATGTTACTTACCCGGCATGTGCCTGTAGGGACCTACACCGTAATTTCTCTGCCTTAAGTACATGTAGGCCTATGGCTGCGAAAAACGAAGAGAGAATAGTGTCTTCTGGGATGCCATGCAGTGTCGTAATCATGCACATATGAAATGCACTGCACTGTGCACTTTGTTGAAATTGCAAAATGGCGTCATGACGTAGTCGTAGTCGTAGTCGTAGTGGGACAAAGCTACGCAAATCCTTTGTCAGGTTGATAGTGAACAAAAGGTTGCCCGCATATGGACAATAGTTTACGCACGCCATAAATGTTACGAGAGCTTTGTGAATAAGGTTCTGAGCCATGCCAAGTCTGTCCTTTGCTTTTGTATATGGAGAACATGCCATTTGTCCTCGCGTCCTCCACTTCACCGTACATCGGCCTCTTATCTGGACCATCAGAACGATACAAAATAACCCCCAGCTTCTTACATCATCCTGAGAACATCAGGGGTTCTTGGCGCTGGCTCCCTTCTTCACCGCACACAAATCAGGTGAGGTGACGAAGGGAGTCAACGCTGAGAACCCGTGATGTTCTCAGGATGTCGTACATGTATATAGGCCTACTTTGTTACTAAGTTATGTAGTAGGCTATGTTCCAGAGAATTCAGTGCCTTACCTTGAAGAATCTTGTTATGTGAGACGTGGAAGATGAGCAAATGGCATTTTATATCAATAGACCTTCCTTATCTTACTTATCGATTAGGCCAGGTGCAGATGTTCCTCTTTTCACAGGTTGTAAAGGTCTAAGTCAAATACTCCCAGGTAGGCCTATCGCATCTTTCCCTTTCCGAACGCATGATGTAGGCCTATGATTAAAATTTGATGATCGACACAAAACCATGCCAAACGACTTGACCTCGTATACGATTTCCGCGCATCCTTTTTTAACCGGCTGGAGCGGAATTGTCCTCGGCCATGGTGTCCGTCTGCCCGCGTGTCCGTCCCGTAAACTTCCCTTTTGGGGTTGATACATGTAAATGAAGAACCTTTGGAGGAATTGATCTGGGGAACGTCTGAGGTACCGGTAGGCCTTGGTCGGGCAGAGGAAAACACCTACATTGAAAACCAGGAGCTGTTTCATAAAGTGACTTTAAGCTAATGATACCTTTAATCAAATGGAAAATACATTGAGTTGATGGTACTATTAGCTTAAAGTCACTTTATGAAACAGGCCCCAGGACTATCGCACCGACACCAATTTGGCTGCCATTTTTTTTTTCGTTTCCGGACGACACTGACTCATGGGGCAGTGGGGTGGATCTCCACCTCTACAATGTATGTACGCGGCCTGTACACGTATTTGTATTTGCGGACATTCATGATTGTGTTGGTGTTGTCGTCTGCAAATGACATCATTGACAATGCTGTAAATCATCGGGCTGTTGATTCAAGATGGTAAGATGGTAACTTGGTCATACTATCTCAACGGTTCATGAGATACTTCCAGCTGTCGGTGTCATCACAGGCCTACCTGTTCTGGCAGAGGGAAAACTTATTAACCAGAAGATGTCAGCGGAAGTCAGAATCGAACCCGTCACCTCGCAGTTATCTGAGTATCATCACTGCACCACCGCGCCTACCCACGATGAGCATCCCATGGCATTCTAAAGCAAGGTTCATTGGCACATGGATCCGATCCGTTTCCAGACCGTTTGCCCCTTGTTTTCCGGATACGACAACGCTGAAGTCCATTTGATAGATTTTTTACGGACCTGAAGCGGACAAAATCCGTGTGCCAATGAACCTTGCTTAAAGCTACGTTTAGCTGACACGCGGAATGCGGATGGCGGAACGCGGAAGCGGAAAATGCAATGCATTTTCGTATACAACATATCGTTCCGCCGGGGATTCCGCGTCCCTGACCGCATTCCGGATGTCTGGTAAACGCAGTTTAAGCTTCGGAAACATAGGACCTAGGCCTACTGCTTGTAGGCTACAGAAACATTTTTCGAGGGTCAAACTAGTTGTCAAGTCACACGCCCTGAGCTCGGTTTAAACGAATTTAAAATTGACTTAATAAGGCATCCATAAATATTTTGAAATTTTAGCTGGTTCCTGAGTTACGGAACAGTACTGTGGGCAGTCGTCCAACACCTATCATTGAACACTGACTTGTTTATGCCAAAAGTGTGCTTATGGCCTGCACGGTATATCACACGTATCACTGTGCTACAAACAGCTACGTTGAATGATCTCAGTGTCCAAACCTGTAAGCACCTCGCGGTGCATTGCTAATACACTGCCTGACACTGGCACAGAGGTCTCGGGCGCCCACAGGTGTCAAAAACATTTCATCGGAAAAAATTGGACCAGAGACCGATGTATAGGCCTCCTTTCATGTCTCAAAAAATCATTGTGTAAGGAGCATTGCGGATCATGATCCTCTTTGGCGAGGTCTTGTAGGGTGTCTTCCAGTGTACACGGGACAGCAGGCACCAACGAAAGGGGTAATCGGCTGGAGTCCGAATGAACGTCAGATACGGAAGCTACCGAATTTCCTGATTTAAAAACCGGCCCAAATCCCCGTTTCATCTTCGATTTCGACTTCCTTGGCTTTGTTTCATTTTCTGACTCTATTCAGGGAAGGTCTACGTCAGCAACAGTTTTCGCAAAGCCCCTGGAAGGCCAAGGCGAACGTCCTTTTCTTCGGTGCTCTCTTCGTGGCGTCGAACGGATTGGCGTTGCCGGTTGCGTTCCGGGGGCTTTGCGAAAACTCCCTCCTGCGCTGCGTCCAACGGACATCAGCTTTGAAGGACTACGATGGACTCAAAAAAGGACCGTATTAAGATGAAGTTCATATGGATTACATCTTCTTCGTCTTTGACGTATTGTTTTCGAATCTGCCGTCTCGGCTGTTCGTACAATGTTGGTATTTTCAAGCTTCTATTTGTCGGATGGTGAAATCGTCATGAACGGAAAAGAATGATACAGAACATCGTCAATCCATATTTCACTCAGATATCGGAAACTCGTCGTGGGCAGTTAACTATGACGTATATTCGTTGGTCATCGTAGATTGATAAATAGATGAACAATATAATCATACTCGGTCATCTCCCTGTTCATCAGCAAAAATTCAATTGAGGATATTTTTCGTAACATGTCCAGTTATAAGTTCAGTAGAACTTGCCTTAGCAGACACCTCTGCCAGGAGGACTCCTTTCTATTGAGGACAGCAGAGTTCAGTTCTCAAATGATCACATCTGTTCGTTTTGACCACTGTTATTAGGACACCTCTTTATTAAGGACATCAGAGGGCATTCCTAATGGTGTCCTGAATGCAGAAGTTCCATTGCAATCGCTTTATTTGTTGTTTACATGTAACTGCATTTATATTAATATTTTTATTCATTTATTCGTTCATGATTTTCTTCTATTTTCCTAATTTCAGGTAGAAGATGAAATTGATTATGACGTCATTCTTGTTTACCATTCTGTTGTTTCATTTCCGTCGTCTGTTTTACATTGTTTATCTGCTCGTTATCGTCTGCTCATTCGCTTGTTTATTTCCTGCACCGAAACACAGCACTTTTTTATTAAGACAAATCTGACATGTTGACGTCGTCGTCTGCGTACGGAGGTTCTCACACACTCAGCCTCGTTTCAATATGCATATGCACGTGGTACCTGTGGCTTACTTTAAGTACAACCAACCAACTTGTAGAAATTTAATGGATGTTCGTTCCGGTTTTCTTCAATTCGTCCGTTTTTTCTTCAATTAGGTTCATTAAATGCATCATGTTCCTTGGACACCGACTGCAGCAACGCCGTTACCAATAGCAACTGCATCAACTCAACATGCTTGTGCAACAGCGGTTACTATGGCAACCATGCTGGTAGCCAATGCGTGAAGAGGATAGTTGGTGATTCCTGTGACCTTGACCCAGACTGCAATGACGTCATAACAAACAGCATGTGCTTGAACGGGACATGTGGATGCGTCGTGGGATATAAACCAAGTAAAGATGGAGCTGCTTGCGTTTTGAGTACGTTTGGCTAATAAAAGCATCGTCAAATCGATATTTTTTTTAAAAGGAAACAAGTTCACCCTCTTGTGGTAAAAATTTTGTATCTTGACAACAGAGGGGGCATAATCTTCGAGTGTAACAGCGCTTTCTTGTACTACCAACCACAATGAAGCGTAGGGAATGGCTTTTACCGTCAATCAGCCATGCTCCCACTGTTCAGCGTGTTGATATATTGCCTTTATTTTTACCATTTTGAGTGCAGAATGCCTGCAACAGCCCACAGCTGAAGGCACTATTTTTACCAGCATTGCAGTTTTTGATCGGGCCTCTGATCGCCATTTTATTTGTTCGTCGTCGTCTTCTTACTTAACTACTATTACTTGTCTTCATTATTCAACTACGTCACAACTATAGTGTCGTCATCCCATTATTCAACTATAAACAACTATTACTCTACAGGAATGCTAGGAGACAACTGTACATCGAGTCTGGACTGTTTCCACGCAGTAGAGGATAGTTTCTGTGCAGTCGCCGATGGTTGCACCTGCCTCCCTGGCTACGCGGCGTCAGACAGCGGTATAGAGTGCACAAAACGTAAGTTAGTATACTACTCAGCAAGAAACTGCTAAAAGACAAATACCAGGGCCGTATTTAAAGGAGCACGGTATTGCCACTTTTTCTCGACAGCCGGCGCCACCGCGCCACTCTCCAACGCAGGGACTAACTCCGTTGCCGGCGAGTTGACCCGATTTACTGCGTGCATTTTGTAATGCATTTTTATAGTTCGTGTTGCTGCCGCTAGGTGGCTCCCTCTACGTCGGCAGTCAAATAACGCATTAGAGATCCAATACCGTGCTCCTTTAACTTTTTGGTCCACGGGGGCAGAAGCCTCTTGGGGGGGGGGGNTTGCCGTTTTTTGCCAAAAATCCGCATGAAAATCACGTTTTTTGGTTGGATCAGGGGGCCCCCTTTTATACGGTTGGAAACACCCGTTTTCACATTACGAGATCAGTCTCAGTGAGCCATTGCCAGGGTCAAGGTACATGTACATCGGCATAACGGAGTTATGAATTTCATGTGGGTGTATAATTTTCATTCCAGGCAAAATATCTGACTCCTGTTCCCAAGATGGCGACTGCTACCGCGCAGTGACGAATTCAAAATGTCTAAATGGCACATGCGCATGCGCCATGGCGCACACGGAAGTTGAGAATGGAATGCAGTGTATTCTGAGTGAGTTTATCATTCAGGCGTTCGTTCCTCCACGCGAGAGTTTTCCCGCGCAATTTGGATGCCATTGGGCAAGGGAACCAAGGATGGTACATGTAAATGACCCATTCAGACCCTCGCACGAAAAAAAAAATCTCACTTGGTGCAGCGCTCTTGAACAACAGAATTCGAAGTTCGCAATTCCAATCCTTCCGTCTCGTAATTCAGAATCTTCACGCTTTTTTGCAGATATCTCAAATGTCCCCTGTGATCCCACGGCCCAAGAACCATGTGACAGCGCCGGAGAAACCTGTGCAGGCGAATTTGGCGCCACCTATTGCCAATGCAGGCCGGGATTTGCGAGGCTTCTTCCCTCCGATTCGTGCAAAAGTAGGTAACAGTCACGCTCTGATGCAAAGAATAAAATACTGTGCCCAATATCGACCAAGGTGGATGGTTTCACTTAACAGTTTGTGCCTCAAAAAGCGCTGCAACTCGTGAGAGGAGTTGGCTCTCAATCCACCAAGGGTTTCCTGACGAATTACGCTGAGACCAGTTGCACCAGTTGCCTATAGCTTTCTATGGGCGAATTGCCCATAGAAAATCCGTTTGGAGTCGTTCATTTTCGTAGTCGGCGTCATCTTCGTCATTTTTTTCAGAGGCAAACCAATTCTATGTGGAAGTGTCACTTACACATCTGTTGGGCGAACCAATCCCCTTTTCAACAGATCTCATGGACCACGGATCCGAAAACTTCACAAAGTTTAAAACACTTGGGGAAATTCCTGGGGTAAGAGTAGTAGGCCTACATGTACTTTATACACGTACTTTGGAATGAATGAAAGGACATGTGAAGCTTTCATACAACGCTTCACATTATTACCCTAGTCTCGCCAGAAACCTTTCTGGGGAACTCAAGAAGCAGCTCATTCAGCGCATCACTTGATCCTTCAGAGACCACTCAGAATCCAAAACGGCAACTCGGCCGGAGAACGTACATGTACCCTCTTTTATCGTTTCTGTGCATTGCAGGGGCGGATCCAAGGGGGCGTGCCCGGCCCCNGCTTTTCTCCGCACAATGCCGGCTAATACTTACCTGGGATCCAGCGTGACTAGTTTCCATGATAATTTTAACGGAGTGCGCATGCGCGGAACTGTTGCCTTCGATGAAAGCGCCGCCTATACGCCGGAACAGGTTACAATGTTTCTATTGGACAGTTTGAATGTGACGTCAGGAGTTCTTGGCGTGAGCGGATTTCTCTTGGAGAAACCGTTAGAGGGAGCTGTTGAAGTCGGCGGTAAGAAGAAACAACATGACTTTGATTTCATTAAAGGGAGACTCCACTCATTGTAAACTTTTGAATTTTTATCAATCCATGGGGACTATTGCCATGAGTTGTGATGTCACTAGTGTCAATAGGCTGACGACATTTGTAGTGAATGAGCTAATACTGTGACTGCCTATGCCTATTGGTTGTACCTTCATAAATATGCATTGAGTACATTATGACATCACATGTGCTGTGCAGTGGTCACCTTGAGATGTAATTAAAATACTTAAAATGGTGAGTTTGTTGATGTTAAAAAAATGGCATGTTGCAGATATCAACGAATTTGAATGTACATTTGTATTAACGATATTTCAAAAATTCAAAGTTTTACACAATGAATGGAGTCTCCCTTTAAAAGCCTACTTTCGTCAATACCTGCCTAGCCTGGTACCCGTCTTGTTACCTACAGGCGGTGGTCCTACATCAAGAGCGGGGATGGTGTATGTAGAAAGGCACTCATCACAATTGACCCCACATCGTCTGTCCTCCCTGTCCGAATGTACTCAAACCACGCACGTGATCCCCATGACATCATTAAGCACCGGCCATACCCAAATGATGATTGGATAAAAATAGCTAATCAGGGCCGGAAGGGCGGATTTCCGGCCAATAAGCGTGGCCAGACTGTCTGATTATAGTGGTCATTTGTATTGGCTGAGCGAGTGTTGTTCTGACACCAATCAAATCGAAAAAATAGAGGCACATCGCCAGAAGAGTTTTGTTTGGTGTTCAGTATTTGGCACATTGCCCAAGAACAAGGAAATGATTTCATGGTGAAAAAAATACTTTTGACAAAAAAGCGTCAATCACCACCAAAAATTCAACTTCATCGAATGCCAGGGCGCAAACTGGTTAATGCTTCCTGATGCGCATTGACGCCGAAGGGTACACATTACAGTAGGCCTACGGGCCGAACACCGCAGACCACACTCCAACTCGTGCGTCAGTCATCGCCTCTTGACATCCGAATTTGTGTGTAGTGTGCTGCGTTGGAGTGTAGTGTGCGGCCGCCACCGCGACAGCGCAGTTTCATCTGACCTTCCAGACATTGACGAGTGTTCCAATCCCAGCCAACACGACTGTTCTGATTTCGCCATCTGTACCAACGCCCAAGGAAGTTTCACGTGTAAATGTCGGTCTGGTTATGATGATACGGATTCCCGGTACCCGGGGAGGGTCTGTGACGGTAAGCGCATGCTCCACTCCATAAAGTAAAGTACAAAAGACTAGGGCCCGTATTCTAGAAGCCTCCTTAACTCTAAGGTCCACTTTAAGCTTTTGTTTTCTGCCCTGCAAACAATAGCTAAATGTGGACCTTAGGCTGGGTTTACATCGAGGCACACGCGACACGAACACGGAGACGAACAAAGGTTTCATGGGGATGAATCCTTTGTGAAGCCATTGTTCGCCTGCGTGTCCGTGTCGCGTGTGCCTTGATGTAAACCCAGCCTTAGAGTTAAGGAAGCTTCTAGGATACGGCCCTAGGCCTACGAAAACTCGAAAAGTTCATACACTCTTCAATCCTCAAGCTTGAAGTTCAGACTGCAGTCTTCAACTTTGAACTCGGATTTCAGTCTTCAAGCTTGAACTCGGATTTCAGTCTTCAAGCTTGAACTTCAGACTGATGTCTTCAGGCTTGAACTCGGACGTCAGTCTTCAAGCTTGAACTCGGACTTCAGTCTTCAAGCTTGAACTCGGACTTCAGTCTTCAAGCTTGAACTCGGACTTCAGTCTTCAAGCTTGAACTCGGACTTCAGTCTTCAAGCTTGAACTCGGATTTCAGTCTTCAAGCTTGAACTCGGATTTCAGTCTTCAAGCTTGAACTCGGACTTCAGTCTTCAAGCTTGAACTTCAGACTGATGTCTTCAGGCTTGAACTCGGACGTCAGTCTTCAAGCTTGAACTCGGACTTCAGTCTTCAAGCTTGAACTCGGACTTCAGTCTTCAAGCTTGAACTCGGATTTCAGTCTTCAAGCTTGAACTCGGACTTCAGTCTCCAAGCTTGAACTCGAACTTCAGTCTTCAAGCTTGAACCACAGACTGCAGTTCAGGCTTGAACTCGGACTTCTTACTTATTCTTCTGGATGCGGCAATTCCTTCTTCTGGCATGTTTTCACGGCTTTATTCAGCTCTAGTCATATTATTGGTGAAATTATTCTTAATCCTGCTTCTCTTTCAGAGCTCGACACCGGGTCGACGATTGGTGGGTAAGTCATCACGTGACACCGCTTGTGTGCTCCGAAAAATTCTACATTTTACGTCTACATGTATTTCTACATGTATATTCTGTGTTCTAGATTCTAGATTCAGTTCTGTTCTATTTCTGAATTTCCTTCTCCAGGTGTACTGCCTGGCATGTTGGGTCCAACTGCGAGGTGGATCTTCGAGGTAAGTCAAAAAATCAGGCTTTGTCAGATTGGTAATGGAAATATCGCATGTGGGGTTTTGCCTGTCGTCTAAACGGCCCTAATGAGGTCCGAGGTTGGAATCTCGGTCGGGCAAGTGTGAACGCGTAGAACGCCTCATTGGAATCGTAATTCGGGTCCTACATGTATTGTCCAAGAGGATAAAGCCAACCTTGTGAAGGATTATGTGACTAAAGCTGCCCATACACGATCAATATTATTGCACAATATGAGGCTCACAATGGGCAATATTATTGTCAATCTTTCTTGTAATTATCATGCTAGAAGCACACAACCACCCATTTGGGCCCCATATTGTGCAATAATATTGCGCCGTGTATGGGCGGCTTAACCCCGACCATAACCGTTGACAATGCTTGGGCTTTGCACTGAAGACTTCCATTCGCAGGACTTCTCCTCTGGTGGACCGGTGCTCATGTGAAAGGGAGGGTGACTGTCTCTGACAGCGTAGGTTTCCTCCGGACGCTCCGGTTTCCTCCAACATACGTACAAATCGCCTCCTATTGTCTATAGAAGGTCTAGATGACAAAATAATTCGCCGACTTTTTTTATTTCCTGAAGTTGTGATAGGTGCAACTGTGGCTATAGCCCTTTTGGGAATTGCACTGATCGTTGGCTTCGTCATCAAGGTAAAAGTGTTGACGTAAGTATACCGATATTTGAACACCTGGGCCGACCGAATTGAAACTCCGATAGCACTGACATGTTAACAGAGAAACTCTGTAATGGTAAAAGGCATTGCATACCTCTCTGTTAAGCACTGTTAGTGCTATCGGAGTTTCGATTCGGTCGGCCCTGACCGGAGTCATCTCCGCACGCAGTCGAATAGCACCGCCCCTATTCGCTTCCTCCGCGCTCTTCTCAAAACAGAACTCGAGTTCGAGGAGGTAGGGGTCCTAGGCCTAGTGGGGCGCCCCACACGATCGAGGTAGTGGGGTATCAACTCGACCCAGGTAGTGGATTACCCCTTCTTCGCTCCTTTCTCGTCTCGTCCTGTCGGAAAAAGAACTCCATACTCCACCTGCAGTTGAGGGAAAGTCGGCCTATACACTGTACAACCGTCCCTGTAGGTTTAGCTGACATCCTGTCTGCCGGATTGGAAGTCGTGTCCATGAGCCGTGTACCAGAGCAGGGTGGTCCATAAAAAAACGACCTCTTTTACTTTCAGAGGAAATACAAAATAGGTCTTTTTTATGGACCAATTGTAGGCTTTAGCTCACAGCCATGGCTTGAGATAACCTCACAGAGATTTATGTTCTGCATGCTACCAGCTTGATTTAGGGCCAATAGACATCCTGCGAAAGTCGGCCATGACAGGCCTGAAGGGGTAAACAAACCTTGGGCCTAGTCCATTGTACAGACGGTAAGCACAGGAGCCAACTGTACAAATGCACTGGGCCCCCTAGGGCGAGGTTAATGTTTACCCCTTCTGAGCTGTAATGGCCGACTTTCGCAGGATGTCTATTCATACTTGCTCGCGGACCGTCAAGCGTATGAAACTGATCGCAGGTTTCCAAGGCGTGAATGTGCACTCACAGTCGGCGTAAAATCCGGACGGAGTATGAACCAACCCTAAAACAGTTATTCATGCATGACCAGTGTGGTGACTCAAACTGAAAATTATTTTATTCGTACGCGATTTTACTCATGCGTAACTAATCGTGTTGACTATTTTTGCAGTTGTTTAGGCAAATAGAAGGGGTGACAGCTTATTACGTAATCACCCGTCACCCCTTCCATTTACCAGATGAACTGCGAATAAGACAAGCACCATTAGTTATGCATTAACGACTTCGCGTATACGAATAAAATAATTTTCAGTTTGAGTCACCACACTGATGACGACGGTACCGAACAACTCCGCCCTCTCTTTCAGTCCCAAGCGTGCTGTGACACCGACACCAGACCGATATAGTCGACAGCTAAGTTCAGCTGAGAAGGGCAGACCAGAGAGTGTTTTGACTACAAGCAGTGAGAAAGAAAGGGCCTCAGGTAAGGGACACCTGTGTTATCAGTTCCTTTTAAAGTCATACGTTCATGGCAGAGCTACCCTAGGCGTCGATTCGTATTTTTGTTTGAACACGAGTTGAGAAAGTCACGTGATAGTGGAATGCTTTCCATGTGAAATAATCTGATTGATGATCGACTGACCTAACTGTAGCTAACAAACACGAGTTTGAATAAATAGGCTACGCGTCGACGGCTAGGGTAGCTCTTTTCATTTGTTTATTTATTATCAATTTAAGGGTAATTCATCATTTAAACATACATGTAGATACACGTATAACATAATTCACATTAGATATCACAAAATTAGATAAAACATACATCTAAAACATTTGACATCAGATATTACAGAAATGCTATAAGAAAAACCAACAGGGAGAAAACAGTAGGCCGGAGCCTTTAAAATTGTCCCTCCCGTAGAGCCCGGATAGCGCCACACACTGCCACTACCGCAGACCACTCTCATAGACGTATGACTTCAAAGTACGGTATAACCAATAAGGAACGACCACAGTGTTGACACACGGTTTTTTTATTATTACAGATGGTTTAGTAATGAAGCAGAATATATTTGAGGAGCCTCCTCAGGAACAGGTGGACAACGTTGAAAACGAAAAATTTGCCGATGAACAACCTATAATCGAGGAACTACAGTAGTTTACTTTCGTCGTTGGTTCTTCAAAGACATTTTGGTTTACAGACTTCAGGGGCCACTCGAGGCAACTCCCAATATAGGCATTTTCATATGGTCTTTCTACCAAATATATGGTATGAGGATCTAACTGTGACATAATACAGTGCCAGTAAAATTAACTTTCTGACAACATTTGGGTCCAAATCAGTTCCATTGGCAATAAGAGGCGAATATTGGTGAAGAATGGAGCTCAAAGATTTGTCTCTCCTTCTTGGGTAAAAAAAATAACACAAAGTTTCCGAGAAATAACTGAGTCTATCATGTAGCAAGCAGTAAAGCGTCATGTCTCCGATATCTATTGGTCGACTCCTAATATAGCCTAGGCATTTTCATATGGCCTTTCTACCAAATACATGTAGATGGTATGATGATCTAACTGTGACATACATTGCAAGGAAAATTAACTTTCTTTGGGCCAAAAATCAGTTCCACTCGCAATGGGATACCCGCGCGACAAACTTTGCTACGCGGTGGCTCTGTGATCGATTGACCCGTCGCGACGTCATTGACGTCATTTTAGGTGTTGACGTTGCGTCATGAAAAAGTGACCTATATTTTTCTACAGGAAAAATGAGACAAAAACGTTGCTTTTATCGGCAACCTATCTCCTCATTTTAAGGCAAAAAGCAAGGAGATTAAAGAAATTTTCATCTGCTACAGGATGATGTAAGTTTACTGCCAGGCGACCAACAGAAACGGGTTATTTTCACTCCAGAAATAAATGGAAATAACGTTAGAAAAAAGAAACTTCGGGTGCATCGC